>WNGS01057493.1:16552-30050 GCA_020271785.1 Procambarus virginalis
ACATGGGGACCTCTAACATGGGACCTCTAACATGGGGACCTCTAACATGGGGACCTCTAACATGGGGACCTCTAACATGGGGACCTCTAACATGGGGACCTTTAACATGGGGACCTCTAACATGGGGACCTTTAACATGGGGACCTTTAACATGGGGACCTCTAACATGGGGACCTCTAACATGGGGACCTCTAACATGGGGACCTCTAACATGGGGACCTCTAACATGGGGACCTCTAACATGGGGACCTCTAACATGGGGACCTCTAACATGGGGACCTCTAACATGGGGTCCTCTAACATGGGGTCCTCTAACATGGGGACCTCTAACATGGGGTCCTCTAACATTGGGTCCTCTAACATGGGGACCTCTAACATGGGGACCTCTAACATGGGGTCCTCTAACATGGGGTCCTCTAACATGGGGTCCTCTAACATGGGGACCTCTAACATGGGGTCCTCTAACATTGGGTCCTCTAACATGGGGACCTCTAACATGGGGACCTCTAACATGGGGTCCTCTAACATTGGGTCCTCTAATATGGGGTCCTCTAACATGGGGTCCTCTAACATGGGGTCCTCTAACATGGGGTCCTCTAACATGGGGTCCTCTAACATGGGGTCCTCTAACATGGGGTCCTCTAACATGCAGACCTCTAACATGGGGTCCTCTAACATGGGGACCTCTAACATGGGGTCCTCTAACATGGGGACCTCTAACATGGGGACCTCTAACATGGGGACCTTAACATGGGGACCTCTAACATGGGGACCTCTAACATGGGGACCTCTAACATGGGGACCTCTAACATGGGGACCTCTAACATGGGGACCTCTAACATGGGGACCTCTAACATGGGGACCTCTAACATGGGGTCCTCTAACATGGGGTCCTCTAACATGGGGTCCTCTAACATGGGGACCTCTAACATGGGGTCCTCTAACATGGGGACCTCTAACATGGGGACCTCTAACATGGGGACCTCTAACATGGGGACCTCTAACATGGGGACCTCTAACATGGGGACCTCTAACATGGGGACCTCTAACATGGGGACCTCTAACATTGGGACCTCTAACATGGGGTCCTCTAACATGGGGACCTCTAACATGGGGTCCTCTAACATGGGACCTCTAACATGGGGACCTCTAACAGAGTGGTGGTGGGAGACACTCTGGGACGGAGGGAGGAGGAAGGAGAGGAGGAGAAGGAGGAGCAGCAAACGTAAGAAGAACGTCAGAAATCTCTGAAGAAATTATAAATTCAATTACCTGAGAAAGCAACAATGAACAAACAAAATACACCCGGAGGCTGGCAAGTACAAACACAGACCAAACTAACAACAACAACAACAACACGAAACAAAACAGCCTCGCCACACGCCCCTTAAACGTAAACAAATAAAATTGCAATCTTCCTCCAGGGAGTTGTTTGACCAGACTGTAGTGGTGGTGCCAGCCAGCAGGGGGCGACGACCCTCCCTGTGGTGGTGGTGGTGGTGCCAGCCAGCAGGGGCGACGACCCTCCCTGTGGTGGTGGTGGTGGTGCCAGCCAGCAGGGGGCGACGACCCTCCCTGTGGTGGTGGTGGTGGTGCCAGCCAGCAGGGGGCGACGACCCTCCCTGTGGTGGTGGTGTGGTGCCAGCCAGCAGGGGCGACGACCCTCCCTGTGGTGGTGGTGGTGGTGCCAGCAGGGGGCGACGACCCTCCCTGTGGTGGTGGTGGTGGTGGTGGTGCAGCCAGCAGGGGACGACGACCCTCCCTGTGGTGGTGGTGGTGGTGCCAGCAGGGGACGACGACCCTCCCTGTGGTGGTGGTGGTGGTGCCAGCCACCAGGGGACGACGACCCTCCCTGTGGTGGTGGTGGTGGTGCCAGCAGGGGACGACGACCCTCCCTGTGGTGGTGGTGGTGGTGCCACCAGGGGACGACGACCCTCCCTGTGGTGGTGGTGGTGGTGCCAGCAGGGGGCGACGACCCTCCCTGTGGTGGTGGTGGTGGTGCCAGCAGGGGGCGACGACCCTCCCTGTGGTGGTGGTGGTGTGCCAGCAGGGGGCGACGACCCTCCCTGTGGAGGTCGTGGAACCAGCCAGCAGGGGACGACCTAACTGGGACGACAGAGGACGAATCCGCACCTCTGCCAACCAGAGGTGCGGAGTCCATGCCGGTGCTGCATATTCCAGTACCGGTCTAACATTATGTAGATTGCCTTGAAGGAGTCCTGATTTAGGTTTTAAACGATGTTGTGTTCTTTGCCAGCGTCCCATATGCTGCTGATGCTATCCTGTTTGTGTGCGTGTCTCCCGTGTTAGTGTTGGAATTATATCCACTTCCGTACATGTTTTTTCTGATTCCTGTAGTTGTCTTCCTTTATGGCATAGATGCCTACTATTCCTTTTTCTCTCTTTCTCGTCTTTATTACACTTGTTGGGATTGACATGGAGGCAACTCCCTCAGACAGGTCACTCACGGTCACCAGCGGTCCCAGGACAGAGCCTTGTGGGACCCCACTTGTTACATTCCTCCAACTTGAGACCTCCTCTCTGACTGCTTTCATTCCTCCAGGCACTACTACTACCTCAGCTAGTTCAGTCTCTTCCCACTTACTCCAGCCTGCCTCGCCATCTTTCACTCCAGCCTTTCATGACGAACAGTGTCAAATGCTTTTTGACAATCTAGGAAATTACAGTCTACCCTGACATCACTTTCCAGCCTTATTTTAGTAAGTAAAACTCAGCCAAGTTTGTCAGGCGCGACTTTCTCTTTGAAATCCATGCTAACTTTTACATAATTGGTCCACTCCAGTTGCTCCGTCATGCTCAACCTGATTACTTTCTCCAGGCCAGAATACTGTCAATGACACCCTGTAGCCTTCTTCAGCAGCCAAGGTGAGATTAAGCCTGATCACATTAATTTTGTCATAATCAATGTCCAAATGTTTTTCTTATGTCTTCAACAATGACCACAGTGTCATCCATAGTTTCTTCTGACCTTTCATCCTGCAAGCTTGGTCTCCACGCTATTTCGGTTGTAAAGACTCTTGAAATTTTTAGTTGAATACCTCGCATGTCTCCTTGTTCTCTGTGAGAATTCCCCCTAGTCTGAGTACACAATCTTGCACTGTTCATTTTATCCTTATATGTCTATTGAACATCTCTGGCTGGTCCTTAACTTTTGCCACAATGTTAATTTTAAACTGCCTCTCCGCTTCTCTCCTGACTCGAGTGTATTCATTTCTAGTTCTCTTGTGCCTATCTTATCCTGGTCTTGTTCTCTGTACTTTTTCTCCTTTTTTCGTTTCTTCAACTTCTTGCATTGCCTATTGAACCAGGAGGTTTTAGTTTTCCTGTCCACCTCTTCCTCAGGCAACATGAACCGCTCTGTTCCATCGACACATTTCCCAGCAATGAATTCTATCATCTCAATTGCTGTCTTCCCTTCCAGTTCTCTTTCCCACTGGATTTTACACACAAAGTCCCTCATCCTACTGCAGACCCCCCCCCCATCTGTAATCTCTCATTTTGGTTTCAAGATGTTTCTTTGTGTAACCAACTCCTTCAGCTCCACCACATACCACGAAGATGTTGTAGCCGCCAGCTCCTCGAGGCATCTTGTAGTCTGTCTTCTGCACATCTGCTTCATTTTAGAAACACCAAGTCTAGTGTTGCTTGCCTGCCATGTCTACCAGTTTGGCTCTCCATGTCTCCTAACCCTCGCGGGGGTTCCTGCTTTATCCAGTCTGTTTCCCTGTGCTTAAAATCCTCTAGTATTAGGATTTCAGCCTTTTCTTCCCTTGCCATTGTGGCTGTTTTCCATTACCTTCACGCAACTCCCGATGTATTTGTCATATCTTCCATATGTGTTCTATTGTTTGGTGTAGTTACTGGGTTGTAAATTAATGCTCCACTATTTTTTTTTAAATTTTGCCCGAGGGGCGAGTTTATTGGGCAGCGCCACTCATCTTGTGAGTGGACACACCGCCATAGCAGCGTGTACAACACTCCCCAATAGGAAGAAAACCCGCTGGGTTGTTCATCGGCTCCCGCTCTTGCTGCTTCTAATGTGTACTCTTGCTGTACTGTGTACTCTTGCTGTTACTGTGTACTCTTGCTGTACTGTGTACTCTTGCTGTACTGTGTACTCTTGCTGTACTGTGTACTCTTGCTGCACTGTGTACTCTTGCTGCACTGTGTACTCTTGCTGCACTGTGTACTCTTGCTGTACTGTGTACTCTTGCTGCACTGTGTACTCTTGCTGCACTGTGTACTCTTGCTGTACTGTGTACTCTTGCTGTACTGTGTACTCTTGCTGTACTGTGTACTCTTGCTGCACTGTGTACTCTGATAACTTTAGTTCTTCAAAGTTGCAGTGTGGCTGGAGCAACAGGGGGCTCCCCCCCAAAAAATACTTGATATCCTCGTGTATCATAACGCTTGTTGGTTTCATTTGCGATATCGCATTCGTGTGTGGTAAGAGTGAGGGACGAGGCGAAGAAAGAAAGAAAGAAATGAAGGAAGGGATGGAGGGAGGTAGGGAAGGAAGGGATGGAGGGAGGTAGGGAAGGAAGGGATGGAGGGGGTAGGGAAGGAAGGGATGAGGAGGGAGGGAAGGAAGGAAGGGAGGGAGGGAGGTCAGGTGGGAGGGAGGCGATGATGACGACTGGGTGCCCGAGGTAGTGAGGGAGGGGTCACAGTTGTACACACAGTCGTCGTGGGAGCAATTCTTCAGCTGGAGATAGAGCGCGTCTTGTTAGCGTAACCTGCTGGCCCGCGTCCCCCGGGGGGGGGGGGGGGGAGGCGTGGCGCGGGTGCTTACTTACCTAATAGTATCTACCTACGAGGGCAAGTGGGAAAGTCAAGGCTACAGCTCTTGATGCCTCGCCTAGTGTACCTGTCGTTGTAATTTAACGATTATGACGTTCGAATTCGTTGTCAAAACTGGCTTTAAGGTTGTGGATGGAAGCGGCTTCCACAACTACTACTATTGATGTATTTCAATGTTGACCATCCGTACAGGGTCGGAGTATTTCCTTATATTACTTCGGCTTACTTGCCTTCCCGGCTGCCACCTGTGTCATCTTGTCCTACTTTCTCTCAGTATCTTCTATGTTGTAATCATATACCCTCTGCTTCTTCTATCCTTTATGGTTGTGAGATTTGGTTTTTATATTAACCAGTCCAGCATGAGCTGTCAATCATATCCTTTGACGTGGAGTTCCAGGGACAGATTCGGTAAAATATAAAAACTCAGATCTTTCTCTCTACCTGATTCCTATTGGATTTTATCTCCCAATTCGTCCCTACACCAATACTCATTACTTTACACTTACTTGAGTTAAACTCTAGTAGCCATTTGTTGGACCATTTCTTCAGTTCGTCGAAGTATCTTAGAGTACCTTGCTATCTTCCTCCGGGTTAATACTTATCATTTTATCAGCGAATATTGAGGGGAATGAGTCTACTATTTGGAAGATCATTTATGTAGATCAGAAGCTGGATGGGTCCGAGTACAGGACCCTGTGGGACTCCTCTGGTGACATCACGCCAGTCTCAGGTCTCTCCCCCTCACAGTAACTTGTTTTCTCTTCCATACACACTCCCTCATCCACTTGAGCATCCTACTTAGTCAACTCGTCCTCCTAATAGAACGTCGCATTTGACGTATAAATTGTCGTAGTAGAAAATGGTAGTGGCTCGAGAAATTGACATACTGCCCCGTTTTCTGTTTTGGGTCTTCTGGTAGGTTAGGATAAGAGCACTTTAGTACAACAGTTTCTTGACGTTGGGAAATCATAAGAGGATGGACTGACTTATTACTGGTGCCTGTTTCTCTAACTTATGACCAGACTCTTATGGGAGCACGTGTTAAAAGACTTTCTGACAGTCCAAGAAAGCGAGTCTGCCCACCCTTCTCTTTGTTGTGTACCTTTGTCTCATGGTGATAGTATTGTATTTACCTTTGTCTCATGGTGATAGTATTGTATTTACCTTTGTCTCATGGTGATAGTATTGTATTTACCTTTGTCTCATGGTGATAGTATTGTATTTACCTTTGTCTCATGGTGATAGTATTGTATTTACCTTTGTCTCATGGTTATAGTATTGTATTTAACCTGTGAGGCACGATTTACCCTCCCTGATCCATACTGGTGACATATTACAAGGCTCCCTTCCTCCAGAGGTGCTACCAGCTTCCTGCTCACCCGCTGCATGGTACAAGGTCGGGACACCAGCCTCGTGTTCAGTCTCTCCTGCCTCTCACCCTTTTTGTGTATATTGGGACTACAGTAGCTGTCTTTCAACCTTTTCGTGGGTCTCCTGTTTCTAGTGACCTATTATACACCACAGAGATGGCATGCATAGTACTTTTGCACCACCTTTTAGTATCCATGGTGATAAGGCATGCCCAACAGCCTTCGTCACGTCCACCTCCAGTGGATAGCTCCCCCCCCCCCCAACCTCATCTATGGCAATTTCAAATTCTTTTAAAGTTTTCTTAATTTACTGCTACCTCTCTCTCAGTTCAAGGACATCTTGCTCTATTGTGAAGACCTCCTGGAATCTCTTGAGTTCTTCTCACAGTTCCTTGTCATTCTCTGTGTACCTGTCCTCCCCTTTTCTCAGTTTCATCTAATTCTGTGCATGTGCGTGCGTACGTGTGTGTACACGCGAGAGAGTGAGAGTCAGCGTACATACATGTGTACTTCACTTGCTGTACGTGTGTGGGGGTTAAGCTTCAGCTCTTGTTTCCACTTCTCAATTTTAATAGATGGTGGAACAAGTTCTCAAATCCTCTGGGTTTAGTTGTGTCTGAATATAAATCCGCGAATAATGCACAGTTCTACTTCCTAGTTCATTCCATGTTTATCCTGGTGGCACTAGAGAAGTTCCCTATAACGTGCACCCATCTTCCCTCCTACGTCACACTGTCTTTGTCTACCTTCTTAATTCCTATAAGTATCTTGTATGTGGTGATCTGTTCTCTGGAGCAGATCTTGTGGCACACCTCCAAACCGCCTCCAGCTTAGCTTTGTGTTCGACGAGATATGGACTCCTCTATATATAATGACCCAGACAATACAGAGACTCCTTGTCCAGATTACTGAAGGTAGAACATGTGTGCTTATCTCAGCTAGGAATGACCTGCTGATCCTCCCACACGAGGTGGGAGATCACAGCTTCCCTCCCCAGTACTACCAACACACTCCCACCACCTCACCCTTCCCCCCCTCCGCAGTGGGATCCTCAGGTTCCCACCACCACAGCCACAGCGGCGACGACTGTGGGAGCTGAGGACATTACCCTGTGATGGGCGAGCAGTGGCAGACGATCTTGCCAGAGTTACAGCAGCGCCCAGCTCAGCCTCCTGACGAAGGACAGTTACACAATGGCCTGCAGCTCGCCTCCTGATCACTTCCCGCTCCAACACCAGGGTAATATGGCTCGTCCAAGAGCGCCGTAGGGTACTCAAGAGGACTCTCAGTAGTTCAAAGGATTCAGAGTGGAGAGAGTTTATGCACACCCTAATCTCCCCACCATAACCCCCGTTCATATCCTCTACTTCAATATAAGCAAAATTAACGTCACTCACCTATTCCACCGTAATGTTTGTAAGTTTTAGGGGACCTTTGGCAAGCAGTTGGCTTCCTGTCTCCATCGAGGCCACTAGAATATTAGTGGCCCTCAGGAAAATTCAGGTAAAAATCACTTCAAATCCTCTCTTCAACCCAAAATTTCACTTACACAAGAGAACTATAAACACCTCCAAAGGATACCTAATAAGTCAGGCTGCGTGCAGCCGCGTCCAATAGTTTGCTTGATCAGACCAGCAACCTGCAGGCCTTGGTCAGAGGCTGGTCTCCAGTCTCCAGTGTCGGGACAATCAAGCCTAGACATTCCATGTCCTGACGGCAACAAGTATCTCCAGATGGGACCTGGGAGTGGGCAGGTGTTGGAGTCTGGGAGTGGGCAGGTGTTGGGGTCTGGGAGTGGGCAGGTGTTGGGGTCTCGTGGGCAGGTGTTGGGGTCTCGTGGGGCAGGTGTTGGAGCCGGTGGTTGGTGACTGTCAGGCCGTCAACATATGTAGAGAACCCTACCACGCAGCTGTGAGTCTCAGTACTATATATATGACATTGGTGTTGAGGAGAAAAACAACGTTCCTACAGGACGTGCCGGACCAACCTAGGTTGTTGTGGACACGACGGCCTGCTTCAAGCAACAGCCTGTTGGACCAAGTTATCACAAGTTGAGTCTGGACCACATGCCGAGCTTAGGGAGAACAACTCTCAGAACCCCATCCAGGTATACTCCAGGTATACACACACACATGACAGCGGTGTGTCGACAGGATCACACAACTGGCCCCTTTGATTACCTTAAGTTCCTAGGATGAAAGGTTCTTCACAGTTCCATACACGCAGATGTGCATCCTTTAATTGGAGGATCTTATAAATAACATTCCTTTGTTAGACCTGACTTAATTAAGACCAAAAGTTACTTATCACACGGGAAGACAATCTTCATATTAAATAATAATTAGACGACAACAATCTTTTGCGTATTTGTGTCTTTATTATATATTTCCTTAAGGCCTATCAACCTCCGGAGGATTATTAAGACCGCCGAGACATCTTACTGACCAACCAGCAAGAGCACTTTTGTCCTGGATATTGTCCAGGACAAGAGGGAACTCTCAGTGTAGGTACATACAAAAATGGCGTACACTACTCGGTGTGTGTGTGTGTGTGTGTGTGTGTGTGTGTGTGTGTGTGTGTGTGTGTGTGTGTGTGTGTGTGTGTGTGTGTGTGTATGTGTGTGTGTGTGTGTGTGTGTGTGTACTCACCTAGTTGTACTCACCTAGTTGTGCTTGCGGGGGTTGAGCTCTGGCTCTTTGGTCCTGCCTCTCAACCGTCAATCAACAGGTGTACAGTTTCCTGAGCCTATTGGGCTCTATCATATCTACACTTGAAACTGTGTATGGAGTCAGCCTCCACCACATCGCTTCCTAATGCATTCCATTTGTCAACCACTCTGACACTAAAAAAGTTCTTTCTAATATCTCTGTGGCTCATTTGGGCACTCAGTTTCCACCTGTGTCCCCTAGTGCGTGTGCCCCTTGTGTTAAACAGCCTGTCTTTATCAACCCTGTCGATTCCCCTGAGAATCTTGAATGTGGTGATCATGTCCCCCCTAACTCTTCTGTCTTCCAACGAAGTGAGGTTTAATTCCTGCAGTCGCTCCTCGTAGCTCATACCTCTCAGCTCGGGTACTAGTCTGGTGGCAAACCTTTGAACCTTTTCCAGTTTAGTCTTATGCTTGACTAGATATGGACTCCATGCTGGAGCCGCATACTCCAGGATTGGTCTGACATATGTGGTATATAATGTTCTGAAAGATTCCTTACACAAGTGTCTAAAGGCCGTTCTTATGTTAGCCAACCTGGCATATGCTGCTGATGTTATCCTCTTGATATGAGCTTCAGGGGACAGGTCTGGCGTGATATCAACCCCCAGGTCTTTCTCTCTCTCTGACTCTTGAAGTATTTCATCTCCCGAGTGATACCTTGTATCTGGTCTCCTGCTTCCTACCCCTATCTTCATTACATTACACTTGCTTGCATTACATTACATTGTACTCATCTAGTTGTACTCACCTAGTTGTGCTTGTGGGGGTTGTGCTTTGGATCTTTGGTCCCGCACCTCAATCGTCAATCAACTGGTGTACAGATTGCTGAGCCTACTGGCCTCTATCATATCTACTTTTGAAACTGTGTGAGGAGTCAGCCTCCACCACATCACTTCCTAGTGCATTCCATTTATTACCTACCCTGACACTGAAGGAATTGTTTCTAATGTCCTTGTGGCTCATTTAGGTACCCGGCTACCACCTATGTCCCCTTGTGCATGTACCATCTGTGTTAAATAATCCACCCTTGTCTACCCTATCAATTCCCCTGAGAATTTTGTATGTGGTGATCATGTCTCCCCGGGCTCTTCTGTTTTCCAGCGACGTGAGTTGCAGTTCCCTCAGCCTTCCTTCGTAAATGATGCCTGTTAGTTCTTTGATTAGCTTAGGGGCATACCTCTGAACTTTTTCCACATTCGTCTTGTGCTTGACAAGGTATGGGCTCCATGCTGGGGCCACATTCTCTAGGATTGGCCTTACATACTTAGTATACAAAGTTCTGAAAGATTCCTTACTCAGGTTTCTGGGGATGGTTCTGATGTTAGCCAGCCTCGCGTACGCCGCCGATGTTATTCTTTTTATGTGGGCCTCAGGAGACAGGTTTGGCGTGATATTAACTCCTAGATCTTTCTCTCTGTCCGTTTCGTGAAGGACTTCGTCTCCCATTCGGAATCCAGTGTCTGGCCTCCTATTTCCTCCCCCTAGTTTCATTACCTTACACTTACTTGGGTTGAACTTTAGTAGCCATTTATTTGGTCATTGCTTCGGTTTGTTTAGGTCATCTTGTAACCTCATACTATCTTCCTATGTCTTAATTCTCCTTATAATTTTCGCATCATCAGCCGACCCCTATTCCCCTGTCCTCCCAACCATTCCCCACTCCTCCGTCCCCTCGTCCTTCCAACCCCCATATCACAGCCATTTTCCTTTTTTATCTTTTTTTCATCTTTTTATCAATGGCAGCGATATGGCGCAGGGGTATTTTCACATTTTTTCCAACGGTCGGGAATTGACGCAGGGGTGTTTTCATTTTCATATAATTTCTCAACTGCTCCCTCCCATCATATATAATTTTCCCAAAATTGGAATTAAAAGGCACCCTCCAAGGTCCTGCCATTTTGCTCAAGGGGATTAAAATGCCGCCTCCCTTCACACTTTAATTTCGTTACCTCGGGGACGCTGCACAGACATTGTTAATGGTCAATGGCGTCAGTCAGTCTTCATCTTCCCGGAATAAGTCCGTGTTCTGTTATGGTGTATTTTATTCCCATTGTTAATATTTATGGCAAGTTATTAATATGTTAGTATTAACATATTAATAAATATGTTAATATTAACATTTATGCTAATATTTATGTTAATGAATTTATGATTCATTATTATTCGACTGCAGGCTTCTGTCGCACTTACTTTTCATTGCCTGGACATCGCTAATGGTCAATGACGACAGTCAATCTTCATTTTCCGTGAAAAGTACGTTTTCTGTTATGGTTATATATTCCCATTTTCAATATTTATATTAAGGGAGATTAAAAGGCCACCTTCTGTCGAGCCTATTGTACAATGACGTCATCCATAATCTTTCCATAATAAGCTCGTTTTCCTCAATGAGGTATTTCCATATTGTTTCCCCATTTTCTAAGATCATTTTCTAGCTAAGATTGCAATATTGATATTATGATAATGTTCAATATTTTGCTAATATTGAACATTAGAAATGAGTTTAATGCTGTTACCGTACCAGCATTTACCCTGGTCTATTTCCTAAATCTAAACTTATCCAATTATACCCATTAAGGTTAAAATGTCCATAGAGCTGGCAAGCAGGGGATGGAAGAACGGGGCGAGGCTGCAGAAATCTTGAGCAAGGATCAGGAGATGAGGTGAAGAGGGGAATTATTAGGCTATTAAAAGTATTAACATGATACAGATCACGAAAACAATGGGTATAAGATCGATCACAGATCGCATCGGCAACCGTCACGGCCGGACGTGTTCTCGTTGTCCAGCTCTTCTCTCTCGCACCTAGCATGCCGGGTGGGAAATAATTGGCAGAAGACTTTCGTCACTCTAGATGGTCAGACCCCACTCCTAACTTGGTGTTTTATGCCGAGTAGAGACGGGAGGCCATCTCCAGTGACGTGTTGTCTTTGAGAGAGACCCATCGGCCACCAGGAAGCTCATCATGCGTCACAGACGCTACAAGATTCGGGGTACGCCCCTTAACGAGCACCCGTTCTCCAAGACATCTCTCCTGACGCTTTTTAAAGACATTGCAGGAGTGACACCCAACGGCATCAAGCAGGAAGGCACGGACATTCTCTTCTTCTTTTATAGGGAGGAGGAAGTCGACAAAGTTCTGTTTTACAGCACCAGATTCTCCGACCAACACCTTCGTCTCAACTTCCCACGCCAGTACCTGGCTGAACGTTCTGTCATTGTTCATGATCTCAGCCAATGGATCGTGGAACAAGATGAAGCTGATGAAAGAGCGTTCATGCGCGACTTCAGGCATCAAACCCGGACTTAGCGCTTCATCAAGCTCACTTCTTCAACAGAAGTCGCTCCCTGAAGCTGACCTTCGTGACAGTAGCTGCGGCTACCATGGCTACCAGAAATGGTGTTTATAGCTTTGGAATTCACATTCCGTCATTCCGTGTGAAGATGGAACGTTTTCACATCATCAACCAGTGTCTCAAGTGCTACGAGTACACCCACTCCACCAGCAAATGTACCCAGCGCATTCAGAAGTGTAGCCTCTGCTCAGCTGACCACCATTACTCCATCTGCAAGTCTGAAACTCTATGCTGTTTGCTGTGCAAAGGCGACCATCCAGCAATCTCCATACATTGTCCTCATAGACAAGACGTCATTAAAAACATGGAGAAATCCACACCTTCAACCGGAGCCAGTACCTCTGAAACAACAAGCCAATCAGCGACCACCTCTACTTCAGGTTTCAACGCCCAAGCCGCCATTTTCCCGGAGCTTCCGGGAGGACGTCCCACTGCTACGACCAGCCAATGGGGAGCCAGCTCCCAAGCGCCATCCAGCGATTCGTCGAGCCAGCCATCACTCCCGGCCCACACCAACCAACCACTGAACAGCACAGTTCAAGCATTGACATCAGCTGCCAGCATGATAGCTGGCAGTAACCCCCGGGAATATGTAAGAATATTAAATATTCTATATAAAGCAAATGGTCTTCCAGCTTTCATAGTTCCAGAAGAAGTCTTCACCAACACCACTTCAAGTTCCCAAGACACAGTCTTGGTCCCTGACATCACTGTGAACGCCGCCGTGCTCACGGATCTGCTATCAACAACAAAGCCTGCTCCTCCAGCAACTTCATCACAAGCCACCCAGACGCCTCCTCTACCGACTACTGCCACAGTTCCACCTCTCGTGTGCGAACCCTCTCACCGGCCTAAACCAGCTGCAACTCCCATTAAGCTTCATCAGGCAAGAACTCGACCTCAACAAGTCGCTACATCTACTTCTGACTCAGCTGACTCTTCAGATGAGGACGTCTCGGTGGGAACACCATCTCCTCCACGGGGGGGGGGTTACCCCCGAGCATCAACAAGAAACAAGAACACCAAGACCGACCAGCCCAAAAAGAAGACCGACGACAAGAGTTTGGTGAAAATAACAAGAAGTAGACTACTACCGGCTTAACATCAACACCTAACATCAAACCTCCTCTGCCAGCTGCTTGCGTGCCCGGTCCCTGTGGACTGCAAATGACGCCCTACTCAATTCTACTTTCATCTGATCAAGTTCTAATCCGCGGTGGTTGGGCCACCGATCTTTGTTC
>WNGS01057499.1:0-12479 GCA_020271785.1 Procambarus virginalis
ACTGTGTCTATGCTTTATGCCCAACTCGCCTAAACACGCGAGAGTAGTTATTCAACTATAGAACACTTTCCCACCAGGAGACTCGAACCCTAGTCAGCACAGAAGCCTTCCAGCCACAGGCATGACAGGTAACGCGTTAACCCACACTACACCCACGCTCAGACCCTTAAAAGAAGTGGTAATTTTGGGGCATTTCAACACTCCAAAGATCACCACTTCCCAAGAGCACCAGAGCAAGTGAGGGGTCAAATTTACGTTTTTTCATCAAGTCCCTGTTGAATATGGGAATACACTGTGTCTATGCTTTATGCCCAACTCGCCTAAACACGCGAGAGTAGTTATCAACTATAGAACACTTTTAGGCGAGTTGGGCATAAAGCATAGACACAGTGTATTCCCATATTCAACAGGGACTTGATGAAAAAACGTAAATTTGACCCCCTCACTTGCTCTGGTGCTCTTGGGAAGTGGTGATCTTTGGAGTGTTGAAATGCCCCAAAATTACCACTTCTTTTAAGGGTCTGAGCGTGGTGTAGTGGGTTAACGCGTTACCTGTCATGCCTGTGGCTGGAAGGCTTCTGTGCTGACTAGGGTTCGAGTCTCCTGGTGGGAAAGTGTTCTATAGTTGAATAACTACTCTCGCGTGTTTAGGCGAGTTGGGCATAAAGCATAGACACAGTGTATTCCCATATTCAACAGGGACTTGATGAAAAACGTAAATTTGACCCCTCACTTGCTCTGGTGCTCTTGGGAAGTGGTGATCTTTGGAGTGTTGAAATGCCCCAAAATTACCACTTCTTTTAAGGGTCTGAGCGTGGTGTAGTGGGTTAACGCGTTACCTGTCATGCCTGTGGCTGGAAGGCTTCTGTGCTGACTAGGGTTCGAGTCTCCTGGTGGGAAAGTGTTCTATAGTTGAATAACTACTCTCGCGTGTTTAGGCGAGTTGGGCATAAAGCATAGACACAGTGTATTCCCATATTCAACAGGGACTTGATGAAAAAACGTAAATTTGACCCCTCACTTGCTCTGGTGCTCTTGGGAAGTGGTGATCTTTGGAGTGTTGAAATGCCCCAAAATTACCACTTCTTTTAAGGGTCTGAGCGTGGTGTAGTGGGTTAACGCGTTACCTGTCATGCCTGTGGCTGGAAGGCTTCTGTGCTGACTAGGGTTCGAGTCTCCTGGTGGGAAAGTGTTCTATAGTTGAATAACTACTCTCGCGTGTTTAGGCGAGTTGGGCATAAAGCATAGACACAGTGTATTCCCATATTCAACAGGGACTTGATGAAAAAACGTAAATTTGACCCCTCACTTGCTCTGGTGCTCTTGGGAAGTGGTGATCTTTGGAGTGTTGAAATGCCCCAAAATTACCACTTCTTTTAAGGGTCTGAGCGTGGTGTAGTGGGTTAACGCGTTACCTGTCATGCCTGTGGCTGGAAGGCTTCTGTGCTGACTAGGGTTCGAGTCTCCTGGTGGGAAAGTGTTCTATAGTTGAATAACTACTCTCGCGTGTTTAGGCGAGTTGGGCATAAAGCATAGACACAGTGTATTCCCATATTCAACAGGGACTTGATGAAAAAACGTAAATTTGACCCCTCACTTGCTCTGGTGCTCTTGGGAAGTGGTGATCTTTGGAGTGTTGAAATGCCCCAAAATTACCACTTCTTTTAAGGGTCTGAGCGTGGTGTAGTGGGTTAACGCGTTACCTGTCATGCCTGTGGCTGGAAGGCTTCTGTGCTGACTAGGGTTCGAGTCTCCTGGTGGGAAAGTGTTCTATAGTTGAATAACTACTCTCGCGTGTTTAGGCGAGTTGGGCATAAAGCATAGACACAGTGTATTCCCATATTCAACAGGGACTTGATGAAAAAACGTAAATTTGACCCCTCACTTGCTCTGGTGCTCTTGGGAAGTGGTGATCTTTGGAGTGTTGAAATGCCCCAAAATTACCACTTCTTTTAAGGGTCTGAGCGTGGTGTAGTGGGTTAACGCGTTACCTGTCATGCCTGTGGCTGGAAGGCTTCTGTGCTGACTAGGGTTCGAGTCTCCTGGTGGGAAAGTGTTCTATAGTTGAATAACTACTCTCGCGTGTTTAGGCGAGTTGGGCATAAAGCATAGACACAGTGTATTCCCATATTCAACAGGGACTTGATGAAAAAACGTAAATTTGACCCCTCACTTGCTCTGGTGCTCTTGGGAAGTGGTGATCTTTGGAGTGTTGAAATGCCCCAAAATTACCACTTCTTTTAAGGGTCTGAGCGTGGTGTAGTGGGTTAACGCGTTACCTGTCATGCCTGTGGCTGGAAGGCTTCTGTGCTGACTAGGGTTCGAGTCTCCTGGTGGGAAAGTGTTCTATAGTTGAATAACTACTCTCGCGTGTTTAGGCGAGTTGGGCATAAAGCATAGACACAGTGTATTCCCATATTCAACAGGGACTTGATGAAAAAACGTAAATTTGACCCCTCACTTGCTCTGGTGCTCTTGGGAAGTGGTGATCTTTGGAGTGTTGAAATGCCCCAAAATTACCACTTCTTTTAAGGGTCTGAGCGTGGTGTAGTGGGTTAACGCGTTACCTGTCATGCCTGTGGCTGGAAGGCTTCTGTGCTGACTAGGGTTCGAGTCTCCTGGTGGGAAAGTGTTCTATAGTTGAATAACTACTCTCGCGTGTTTAGGCGAGTTGGGCATAAAGCATAGACACAGTGTATTCCCATATTCAACAGGGACTTGATGAAAAAACGTAAATTTGACCCCTCACTTGCTCTGGTGCTCTTGGGAAGTGGTGATCTTTGGAGTGTTGAAATGCCCCAAAATTACCACTTCTTTTAAGGGTCTGAGCGTGGTGTAGTGGGTTAACGCGTTACCTGTCATGCCTGTGGCTGGAAGGCTTCTGTGCTGACTAGGGTTCGAGTCTCCTGGTGGGAAAGTGTTCTATAGTTGAATAACTACTCTCGCGTGTTTAGGCGAGTTGGGCATAAAGCATAGACACAGTGTATTCCCATATTCAACAGGGACTTGATGAAAAAACGTAAATTTGACCCCTCACTTGCTCTGGTGCTCTTGGGAAGTGGTGATCTTTGGAGTGTTGAAATGCCCCAAAATTACCACTTCTTTTAAGGGTCTGAGCGTGGTGTAGTGGGTTAACGCGTTACCTGTCATGCCTGTGGCTGGAAGGCTTCTGTGCTGACTAGGGTTCGAGTCTCCTGGTGGGAAAGTGTTCTATAGTTGAATAACTACTCTCGCGTGTTTAGGCGAGTTGGGCATATATATATATATATATATATATATATATATATATATATATATATATATATATATATATATATATATATATATATATATATATATATATATATATATATATATATATATATAAAAACATATATATATAGTACGGTGGTGAAGGAGAGGAACAGAGTGGTGTAAAGAAAATGACTTCTTATATAAAACCTTTAAAAACTTGATATAACGCCCGTGAATACGGTCGTTATAGCGAGAATAAATATAGGCGTGAATAGCCTCGATAAAATGAACGTCAGTGACTCATCAAGAGCTCTCTCAATAGACTACTGTATCTACTGTATTTCATTACTGCATTTCATTAGAATTTCATTACTCGGCATCACTGCTCTGGAGAGTCAATACACTTTATAAATTCAACCTACAGTAGCAGCTGGCTCCTACAATAGCAGCTGGCTCCTACAGTAGCAGCTGGCTCCTACAATAGCAGCTGCCTCTTACAATAGCAGCTGGCTCCTACAGTAGCAGCTGGCTCTTACAATAGCAGCTGGCTGCTACAGTAGCAGCTGGCTCCTACAATAGCAGCTGGCTCCTACAGTAGCAGCTGGCTCCTACAATAGCAGCTGCCTCTTACAATAGCAGCTGGCTCCTACAGTAGCAGCTGGCTCTTACAATAGCAGCTGGCTGCTACAGTAGCAGCTGGCTCCTACAGTAGCAGCTGGCTCCTACAGTAGCAGCTGCCTCTTACAATAGCAGCTGGCTCCTACAGTAGCAGCTGGCTCTTACAATAGCAGCTGGCTGCTACAGTAGCAGCTGGCTCCTACAGTAGCAGCCGGCTCCTACAGTAGCAGCCAGAACCTACAGTAGCAGCCGGCTCCTACAGTAGCAGCCAGAACCTACAGTAGCAGCCGGCTCCTACAGTAGCAGCCGGCTCCTACAGTAGCAGCCGGCTCCTACAATAGCAGCCGGCTCCTACAGTAGCAGTCGGCTCCTACAGTAGCAGCCGGCTCCTACAGTAGCAGCTGGCTCCTACAGTAGCAGCCAGCTCCTACAGTAGCAGCTGGCTCCTACAGTAGCAGCTGGCTCCTACAGTAACAGCCGGCTCCTACAGTAGGAGCCGGCTCCTACAGTAGCAGCCGGCTCCTACAGTACCAGCTGGCTCCTACAGTAGCAGCTGGCTCCTACAGTAGCAGCCGGCTCCTACAGTAGCAGCCGGCACCTAGAGTAGCAGCTGGCTCCTACAGTAGCAGCCGGCTCCTACAGTAGCAACCGGCTCCTAAAGTAGCAACCAGCTCCTACAGTAGCAGCCGGCTCCTACAGTAGCAGCCGGCTCCTACAGTAACAGCCGGCTCCTACAGTAGCAGCCGGCTCCTACAGTAGCAGCCGGCACCTACAGTACCAGCTGGCTCCTACAATAGCAGCTGGCTCCTACAGTAGCGCTTGGCTTCTACACTAGCAGCCGGCTCCTACATTAAAAGCCGGCACCTACAGTACCAGCTGGCTCCTACAGTAGCAGCCGGCTCCTACAGTAGCGCTTGGCTTCTACACTAGCAGCCGGCTCCTACAGTAAAAGCCGGCTCCTACAGTAGGAGCCGGCTCCTACAGTAGCAGCCGGCTCCTACAGTAGCCGCCGGCTCCTTGCAGTAGCAGCCGGCTCCTTGCAGTAGCAGCCGGCTCCAACAGTAGCAGCCGGCTCCAACAGTAGCAGCCGGCTGTAGCAGCTGGCTCCTACAGTAGCAGCCGGCTCCTACAGTAGCAGCCGGCTCCTTGCAGTAGCAGCCGGCTCCAACAGTAGCAGCCGGCTCCAACAGTAGCAGCCGGCTCCAACAGTAGCAGCTGGCTCCTACAGTAGCAGCCGACTCCTACAGTAGCAGCCTGCTTCTTGAAGTAGCAGCCGGCTCCTACAGTAGCAGCCGGCTCCTACAGTAGAAGCCCGCTCCTACAGTAGCTGCCTGCTTCTTGAAGTAGCAGCCGGCTCCTACAGTAGCAGCCGGCTCCTACAGTAGCAGCCGGATCCTACAGTGGCAGCCGGCTCCTACAGTAGCAGCCGGGTCCTACAGTAGCCGCCGGCTTCTTGCAGTAGCAGCCGGCTTCTTGCAGTAGCAGCCGGCTCCAACAGTAGCATCCGGCTCCTACAGTAGCATCCGGCTCCTACAGTAGCATCCGGCTCCTACAGTAGCAGCTGGCTCCTACAATAGCAGCTGGCTCCTACAGTAGCAGCCGGCTCTTACAGTAGCAGCCGGCTCCTACAGTAGCAGCTGGCTCCAACAGTACCAGCTGCCTCCTACAGTAGCAGCCGGCTCCTACAGTAGCAGCCGGCTCCCACAGTAGCAGCTGGCTCCTTCAGTAGCAGCTGGCTCCTACAGTAGCAGCCGGCTCCTACAGTAGCAGTTGGCTCCTACAGTAGCAGCCGGCTCTTACACTAGCAGCCGGCTCCAACAATAGCAGCTGGCTCCTACAGTAGCAGCTGGCTCCTACAGTAGCAGCCGGCTCCAACAGTAGCAACCGGCTCCAACAGTAGCAGCTGGCTCCTACAGTAGCAGCTGGCTCCTACAGTAGCAGCCGGCTCCTACGGTAGCAGCTGGCTCCTACAGTAGCAGGCGGATCCTACAGTAGCAGCTGGCTCCTACAGTAGCAGCCGGCTCCAACAGTAGCAGCTGGCTCCTACAGTAGCAGCTGGCTCCTACAGTAGCAGCCAGCTCCTACAGTAGCAGCTGGCTCCTACAGTAGCAGCTGGCTCCTACAGTAACAGCCGGCTCCTACAGTAGGAGCCGGCTCCTACAGTAGCAGCCGGCTCCTACAGTACCAGCTGGCTCCTACAGTAGCAGCTGGCTCCTACAGTAGCAGCCGGCTCCTACAGTAGCAGCCGGCACCTAGAGTAGCAGCTGGCTCCTACAGTAGCAGCCGGCTCCTACAGTAGCAACCGGCTCCTAAAGTAGCAACCAGCTCCTACAGTAGCAGCCGGCTCCTACAGTAGCAGCCGGCTCCTACAGTAACAGCCGGCTCCTACAGTAGCAGCCGGCTCCTACAGTAGCAGCCGGCACCTACAGTACCAGCTGGCTCCTACAGTAGCAGCTGGCTCCTACAGTAGCGCTTGGCTTCTACACTAGCAGCCGGCTCCTACATTAAAAGCCGGCACCTACAGTACCAGCTGGCTCCTACAGTAGCAGCCGGCTCCTACAGTAGCGCTTGGCTTCTACACTAGCAGCCGGCTCCTACAGTAAAAGCCGGCTCCTACAGTAGCAGCCGGATCCTACAGTAGCAGCCGGACCCTACAGTAGCCGCCGGCTCCTTGCAGTAGCAGCCGGCTCCTTGCAGTAGCAGCCGGCTCCAACAGTAGCAGCCGGCTCCAACAGTAGCAGCTGGCTCCTACAGTAGCAGCCGGCTCCTACAGTAGCAGCCGGCTCCTTGCAGTAGCAGCCGGCTCCAACAGTAGCAGCCGGCTCCAACAGTAGCAGCCGGCTCCAACAGTAGCAGCTGGCTCCTACAGTAGCAGCCGACTCCTACAGTAGCAGCCTGCTTCTTGAAGTAGCAGCCGGCTCCTACAGTAGCAGCCGGCTCCTACAGTAGAAGCCCGCTCCTACAGTAGCTGCCTGCTTCTTGAAGTAGCAGCCGGCTCCTACAGTAGCAGCCGGCTTCTACAGTAGAAGCCGGCTCCTACAGTAGCAGCCGGATCCTACAGTGGCAGCCGGCTCCTACAGTAGCAGCCGGGTCCTACAGTAGCCGCCGGCTTCTTGCAGTAGCAGCCGGCTTCTTGCAGTAGCAGCCGGCTCCAACAGTAGCATCCGGCTCCTACAGTAGCATCCGGCTCCTACAGTAGCATCCGGCTCCTACAGTAGCAGCTGGCTCCTACAATAGCAGCTGGCTCCTACAGTAGCAGCCGGCTCTTACAGTAGCAGCCGGCTCCTACAGTAGCAGCTGGCTCCAACAGTACCAGCTGCCTCCTACAGTAGCAGCCGGCTCCTACAGTAGCAGCCGGCTCCCACAGTAGCAGCTGGCTCCTTCAGTAGCAGCTGGCTCCTACAGTAGCAGCCGGCTCCTACAGTAGCAGTTGGCTCCTACAGTAGCAGCCGGCTCTTACACTAGCAGCCGGCTCCAACAGTAGCAGCTGGCTCCTACAGTAGCAGCTGGCTCCTACAGTAGCAGCCGGCTCCAACAGTAGCAACCGGCTCCAACAGTAGCAGCTGGCTCCTACAGTAGCAGCTGGCTCCTACAGTAGCAGGCGGATCCTACAGTAGCAGCTGGCTCCTACAGTAGCAGTCGGCTCCTACAGTAGCAGCCGGCTCCTACAGTAGCAGCCGGCTCCTACAGTAGCAGCTGGCTCCTACAGTAGAAGATGGCTCCTACAGTAGCAGCCGGCTCCAACAGAAGCAGCTGGCTCCTCCAGTAGCAGCCGGCTCCCACAGTAGCAGCCGGCTCCTACAGTAGCAGTCGGCTCCTACAGTAGCAGCCGGCTCCTACAGTAGCAGCCGGCTCCTACAGTAGCAGCCGGCTCCAACAATAGCAGCCGGCTCCTACAGTAGCAGTCGGCTCCTACAGTAGCAGCCGGCTCCTACAGTAGCAGCTGGCTCCTACAGTAGCAGCCAGCTCCTACAGTAGCAGCTGGCTCCTACAGTAGCAGCTGGCTCCTACAGTAGCAGCCGGCTCCTACAGTAGCAGCCGGCTCCTACAGTAGCAGCCGGCTCCTACAGTAGCAGCTGGCTCCTACAATAGCAGCTGGCTCCTACAGTAGCAGCCGGCTCCTACAGTAGCAGCCGGCACCTAGAGTAGCAGCTGGCACCTACAGTAGCAGCCGGCTCCTACAGTAGCAACCGGCTCCTACAGTAGCAACCGGCTCCGACAGTAGCAGCCGGCTCCAACAGTAGCAGCCGGCTCCTACAGTAGCAGCCGGCACCTACAGTAGCAGCTGGCTCCTAGAGTAGCAGCCGGCTCCTACAGTAGCAACCGGCTCCTACAGTAGCAACCGGCTCCGACAGTAGCAGCCGGCTCCTACAGTAGCAGCCGGCTCCTACAGTAGCAGCCGGCACCTACAGTAGCAGCTGGCTCCTAGAGTAGCAGCTGGCTCCTACAGTAGCAGCCGGCTCCTACAGTAGCGCTTGGCTTCTACACTAGCAGCCGGCTCCTACAGTAACAGCCGGCTCCTACAGTAGCAGCCGGATCCTACAGTAGCAGCCAGATCCTACAGTAGCCGCCGACTCCGTGCAGTAGCAGCCGGCTACTTGCAGTAGCAGCCGGCTCCAACAGTAGCAGCTGGCCCCTACAGTAGCATCCGGCTCCTACAGTAGCAGCCCGATCCTACAGTAGCCGCCTGCTTCTTGCAGTAGCAGCCGGCTCCTACAGTAGCAGCCGGCTCCTACAGTAGCAGCCGGCTCCTACAGTAGCAGCCGGATCCTACAGTAGCCGCCGGCTTCTTGCAGTAGCAGCCGGCTTCTTGCAGTAGCAGCCGGCTCCAACAGTAGCATCCGGCTCCTACAGTAGCATCCGGCTCCTACAGTAGCATCCGGCTCCTACAGTAGCAGCCGGCTCCTACAGTTGCACCCGGCTCCTACAGTAGCAGCCGGCTCCTACAGTAGTAGCCGGTTCCAACAGTAGCAGCCGGCTCCTACAGTAGCAGCCGGCTCCTACAGTAGCAGCTGGCTCCTACAGTAGCAGCCGGATCCTACAGTAGCTGCCGGCTCCTTCAGTAGCAGCTGGCTCCCACAGTAGCAGCCGGATCCTACAGTAGCAGCCGGCTCCTTCAGTAGCAGCTGGCTCCTACAGTAGGAGCCGGCTCCTACAATAGCAGCTGGCTCCTTCAGTAGCAGCCGGCTCCTACAGTAGTAGCCGGTTCCTTCAGTATCAGCTGGCTCCTACAGTAGGAGCCGGCTCCTACAGTAGCAGCTGGCTCCTTCAGTAGCAGCTGGCTCCTACAGTAGCAGCCGGCTCCTACAATAGCATCCGGCTCCTACAGTAGCTGCCGGCTCCTACCGTAACAGCCGGATCCTACAGTAGCAGCCGGATCCTACAGTAGCAGCCTGATCCTACAGTAGCAGCCGGATCCTACAGTAGCAGCCGGATCCTGCAGTAGCAGCCGGATCCTACAGTAACAGCCGGCTCCTACAGTAGCAGCCGGCTCCTGCAGTAGCAGCCGGATCCTACAGTAACAGCCGGCTCCTACAGTAGCAGCCGGCTCCTACAGTAGCAGCCGGCTCTTAAAGTAGCAGCCGGCTCCTACGGTAGCAGCCGGCTCCTACAGTAGCAGCCGGCTCCTACAGTAGCAGCCGGCTCCTACAGTAGCAGCCGGCTTCTACGGTAGCAGCCGGCTCCTACAGTAGCAGCCGGCTCCTACAGTAGCAGCCGGCTCCTACGGTAGCAGCCGGCTCCTACAGTAGCAGCCGGCTCCTACAGTAGCAGCCGGCTCCTACAGTAGCAGCCGGCTCCTACAGTAGCAGCCGGCTCCTACAGTAGCAGCCGGCTCCTACAGTAGCAGCCGGTTCCTACAGTAGCAGCCGGCTCCTACAGTAGCAGCCGGCTCCTACAGTAGCAGCCGGCTCCTACAGTAGCAGCCGGCTCCTACAGTAGCAGCCGGTTCCTACAGTAGCAGCCGACTCCTTCAGTAGCAGCCGGTTCCTACAGTAGCAGCCGGCTCCTACAGTAGCAGCCGGCTCCTACAGTAGCAGCTGGCTCCTACAGTAGCAGCCGGCTCCTACAGTAGCAGCCGGCTCCTACAGTAGCAGCCGGCTCCTACAGTAGCAGCCGGCTCCTACATTAGAACATAAGAACATAAGAACAAAGGCAACTGCAGAAGGCCTATTGGCCCATACGAGGCAGCTCCTATCTATAACCACCCAATCCCACTCATATACATGTCCAACCCGCGCTTGAAACAATCGAGGGACCCCACCTCCACAATGTTACGCGGCAATTGGTTCCACAAATCAACAACCCTGTTACTGAACCAGTATTTACCCAAGTCTTTCCTAAATCTAAACTTATCCAATTTATACCCATTGTTTCGCGTTCTGTCCAGTGTTGATACTTTTAATACCCTATTAATATCCCCTTTGTTATGTCCATTCATCCACTTGTAAACCTCTATCATGTCACCCCTAACTCTTCGCCTTTCCAGTGAATGCAATTTTTGCTTTGTTAATCTTTCTTCATATGAAAGATTTCTAATTTGGGGAATTAACTTAGTCATCCTACGCTGGACACGTTCAAGTGAATTTATATCCATTCTATAATATGGCGACCAAAACTGAACTGCATAATCTAAATGGGGCCTAACCAGAGCAAGATATAGCTTGAGAACCACACCAGGTGTCTTGTTACTTACGCTGCGATTAATAAATCCGAGTATCCTATTTGCCTTATTACGAACATTTTTGCATTGATCCTTTTGTTTTAAATTCTTACTAATTATAACTCCCAGATCCCTTTCGCAATCCGACTTCGCAATCTCAACTATGAGTGGGATTGGGTGGTTATAAATAGGAGCTGCCTCGTATGGGCCAATAGGCCTTCTGCAGTTGCCTTTGTTCTTATGTTCTTATGTTCTTATGTTCTTATGTATCATGTGACTAGGGAAAGATAGGTCCATTAAAAACTGAGACAGGTCAAATAACAGATAGTGATGAAGAGATGAGTAGTATTTTTAATAAATATTTTGTATCTGTATTTACTAAAGAGGAACTTAACAATATGCCTTCAGCCCAACAAGTCTATGTGGGTGGGGACGAGGACAGGTTGACGAGTTTCGCAGTTACCAGGGAGGATGTTCTTAAACAAATAGTAAAACTCAAACCAAACAAATCCCCAGGGCCGGATGAAGTGTTTGCCAGAGTGCTGAAAGAATGAACATAAGAACATAAGAACATAAGAACAAAGTCAACTGCAGAAGGCCTATTGGCCCATACGAGGCAGCTCCTATTTATAACCACCCAATCCCACTCATATACATGTCCAACCCATGCTTAAAACAATCGAGGGACCCCACCTCCACAATGTTACGCGGCAATTGGTTCCACAAATCAACAACCCTGTTACTGAACCAGTATTTACCCAAGTCTTTCCTAAATCTAAACTTATCCAATTTATACCCATTGTTTCGCGTTCTGTCCTGTGATGATACTTTCAATACCCTATTAATATCCCTTTTGTTATGTCCATTCATCCACTTGTAAACCTCTATCATGTCACCCCTAACTCTACGCCTTTCCAGTGAATGCAAATTAAGCTTTGTTAATCTTTCTTCATATGAAAGATTTCTAATTTGGGGAATTAACTTAGTCATCCTACGCTGGACACGTTCAAGTGAATTTATATCCATTCTATAATATGGCGACCAAAACTGAACTGCATAATCTAAATGGGGCCTAACCAGAGCAAGATATAGCTTGAGAACCACACCAGGTGTCTTGTTACTTACGCTGCGATTAATAAATCCGAGTGTCCGATTTGCCTTATTACGAACATTTATGCATTGATCCTTTTGTTTTAAATTCTTACTAATTATAACTCCCAGATCCCTTTCGCAATCCGACTTCGCAATCTCAACACCATCTAGCTCGTATCTTGTAACTCTATCATCATTACCTAGCCTCAGAACTTTACATTTATCAGCATTAAACTGCATCTGCCAGTCCTTTGACCATTTCAAAACCCTATCTAGATCAACTTGAAGTGATAGTGAGTCCTCCTCCGAATTAATTTCCCTACGATTTTCGTATCATCGGCAAATTTGCAAATGTTGCTACTCAAACCTGAATCTAAATCATTTATATATATTAAACAACAGAGGTCCCAAGACAGAGCCTTGAGGCACTCCACTTACAACATTTTCCCACTCTGACTTGACTCCATTTAACTAACTCTCTGTTTCCTTTGGTATAGCCATGCCCTAATCCAGCTTAATATAGCACCCCAATACCATGAGCCTCTATCTTTTTAATCAGTCTTTCATGTGGCACTGTATCGAAAGCTTTGCTAAAGTCAAGGTACACAACATCACAATCCTTACCACTATCAACTGCCTCAACTATGCTAGAATAAAAAGATAACAAATTTGTTAAACATGAACGGCCCTTTATAAAACCATGTTGCGACTCAATTATTAATTTATGTTTTTCAAGATGAAGACGATTTTATTTGCTATTATAGATTCGAGTAAACTTTCCCACAATAGACGTTAGGCTAATTGGTCGATAGTAGAGGACAAGTGAACTATCTCCTTTTTAAAAACTTGGTATCACATAGCAACTTTCCAAAAC
>WNGS01057549.1:0-28736 GCA_020271785.1 Procambarus virginalis
TTTCGCAGTTTGAAATTACGACATTTTATACCGAAAATGTGCCAATTACTGAGAGCGGCGAGGGGTCACATTTTGCCCAAACCCCCCCCCCCCTGCAGTTTTTAAATATATCACAAACATCCCAAATTCGACCCTTGAGCCATATTTTGGAGCCAAATTCTGGCTCTCTGCACGTCTTCGCAGTTTGAAATTACGACATTTATACCGAAAATGTGCCAATTACTGAGAGCGGCGATGGGTCACATTTTGCCCAAACCCCTCTGCAGTTTCAAAATATCCGAAACATCCCAAATTCGACCCTTGAGCCATATTTTGGAGCCAAATTCTGGCTCTTTGTATGTATTCGCAGTTTGAAATTATTACTTTTATACCGAAAATATGCCAATTACTGAAAGCAGCGATGGATCGCATTTTGCCCAAACCCACCCTGCAGTTTTCAAAATAGCCCAAACATCCCATGCGAGAGTGGGGGCTTACTCCTGCCGTTTACCCGTTGGATCTCCTCCAGTCTCCGGCAATGTTCTCGCACAGAGAAAGCTCCAACGGGTAAACGGCCGGAGTCAACCCCGCTCTTGCATGTAGTGAACGAATTCACTACATATATTCAATCAACCAATCCTACCTCGTTAAAATAGCGAGTAACATATTGATCATGAGAGAAACCCTGTTTTTATTGCATGTTTCGACGTTTCAGCCGCATTAGAGCTGATTCGGAGGAGGCAACGGCAACTTGTCTGATTAAAGCTAAAACCGCTCTAATCCAGCTGAAACGTCGATATATGCAGTAAAAACAGGGTTTCTCTCCTAATCAATATCTTACTCGCTAATTTAACGAGGTACGAATAGTTGATTGAAAATAATGTATTTAATGTGAATTTGCAATAAATTACGCGTATACATCAGATTTGTCGCATATGTAATGAATTAATAACAATAAACTGACAATCCGTATCCAAGGAGAGAAACCCTGATTTTATTGCATATTTCGACGTTTCAGCCGCATTAGAGCTGTTTTTGCAGTACATCTTCTTTCTGGAACATATACGGAAAATCTGGAACATTTTAGTTAATTCTTATGAAAACACATTGATTTGTGTGATTTGAACGAATAATGGACTATCTCGTCGTATTTCCCACGTTTTTAAGGATTGCCAGTTTATTGTTATTAACTCATTACATATGCGACAAATCTGACGTATACGCGTAATTAATTGCAAATTCACATTAAATACATTATTTTCAATCAACCATTCGTACCTCGTTACAATAGCTACTAAGATAGTGATTAGGAGAGAAACCTTGTTTTTATTGCATATTTCGACGTTTCAGCCGCATTAGAGCTGATGCGGAGGAGGCAACGGCAACTTGTCTGATTAGAGCTAAAACAGCTCTAATGCGGCTGAAACGTCGAAATATGCAATAAAAACAGGGTTTCTCTTCTAATCAATATCTTACTCGAACGTTAACGAGGTACGAATGGTTGATTGAAATAATGTATTTAATGTGAATTTGCAATCAATTAAAGTATACATCAGATTTGTCGCATATGTAATGAATTAATAAGAATAAACTGACAATCCGCATCCAAGGAGAGAAACCCTGATTTTATTGCATATTTCGACGTTTCAGCCGCATTATAGCTGTTTTTGCAGTACATCTTTTTTCTGTAACATACACGGAAAATCTGGAACATTTTAGTTAATTCTAATGAAAACACATTGATTTGTGTGATTTGAACGAATAATGGACTATCTCGTCGTATTTCCCACGTTTTTAAGGATTGCCAGTTTATTGTTAATAATTCATTACATACCTTACCTTGAGGATACCTTGAGGTGCTTCCGGGGCTTATCGTCCCCGCGGCCCGGTCATCGACCAGGCCTCCTGGTTGCTGGACTGATCAACCAGGCTGTTGGACGCGGCTGCTCGCAGCCTGACGTATGAGTCACAGCCTGGTTGATCAGGTATCCTTTGGAGGTGCTTATCCAGTTCTCTCTTGAACACTGTGAGGGGTTTGCCAGTTATGTCCCTTATGTGTAGTGGAAGCGTGTTGAACAGTCTCGGGCCTCTGATGTTGATAGAGTTCTCTCTCAGAGTACCAGTTGCACCTCTGCTTTTCAACGGGGGTATTCTGCACATCCTGCCATGTCTTCTGGTCTCATGTGATGTTATTTCTGTGTGCAGGTTTGGGACCAGCCCCTCTAATATTTTCCACGTGTAAATTATTATGTATCTCTCCCGCCTGCGCTCAAGGGAATACAGATTTAGGCTCTTAAGTCGGTCCCAATAGTTTAGATGTTTTACCGAGTGGATTCTAGCAGTAAAGGACCTCTGCACGCTCTCCAGGTCAGCAATTTCACCAGCAGTGAAAGGGGCTGTCATTGTGCAGCAGTACTCCACTCTAGAGAGCACAAGCGTTTTGAAAAGTGTCATCATCGGTATAGCATCTCTAGTGTGAAAAGTTCTTGTTATCCAACCTGTCATTTTTCTTGCAGTTGTGACGGCTACTTTATTGTGTTCTTTAAAGGTAAGGTCTTCCGACATGAGTACACCCAGATCCTTTACATTGCCTTTTCGTTCTATGTTATGATTTGCCTGAGTTTTGTACGTGGTTTCCGTTTTTATATTTTCATTTTTTCCATAGCGCATGAGCTGGAACTTGTCTTCGTTAAACACCATATTATTTTCTGTAGCCCATAGAAAGACCTGATCTACATCTGACTGGAGGTTCGCCGTGTCCTCTATGTTGCCTACTCTCATGAAGATCCTAGTGTCATCTGCAAAGGATGATACAGTGCTATAGGTTGTGCTCTTGTCTATGTCCGATATGAGGATGAGAAAAAGTACTGGAGCAAGCACAGTACCCTGGGGGACTGAGCTCTTAACGGTTGACGGGTTGGATTTTATTTTGTTGACTATTACACATTGGGTTCTGTTGGTCAGGAAATTGTAGATCCATCTGCCTACTTTTCCGGTAATTCCTTTTGAGCGCATTTTATGGGCAATAACACCATGGTCACATTTATCAAAAGCTTTTGCGAAATCTGTGTAAATTACATCAGCGTTTTGTTTGTCTTCCATAGCATCTAATGCCATATCATAGTGGTCCAGCAACTGCGACAGGCAAGAGCGCCCTGTTCTGAAACCATGTTGTCCGGGGTTATGGAGATGCTGTGATTCCATGTATTTTGTGATCTTACTTCTTAGCACTCTCTCAAAAATTTTTATGATGTGCGATGTTAGTGCTATCGGTCTGTAATTTTTTGCCTCTGCCTTATTTCCTCCTTTATGAAGTGGTGCTATCTCTGCTGTTTTTAGTATATCAGGAATAACGCCAGTATCTAGGCTTTGTCTCCACAGAATGTGAAGGGCCTGCGATAGTGGTTTTTTACAGTTCTTGATGAATATGGAGTTCCAAGAATCCGGGCCTGGTGCGGAGTGCATAGGCATACTGTTTATGGCTTCTTCAAAATCCAGTGGGGATAGGGTGACGTCTGATATATGATTTGATGTTGGTATCATATCCATGAAAAATTCATTTGGGTTATCGATCTTTAGTGCGTTTAGTGGCTCGCTGAAGGCAGAGTCGTATTGCTTCCTCAGTAGCTCGCTCATTTCTTTGTTGTCATCGGTGAAAGTTCCATCTTCCTTTCGCAGGGGCCCGATACTAGATGTGGTTTTTGATCTTGATTTTGCATAGGAGAAAAAATATTTCGGGTTTCTCTCTATTTCACTGATGGCCTTTTGCTCTCTTTCCCTCTCCTGGGTTTTGTATGATTCTTGTAGCTTGAGTTCAATTTTTCCTATTTCGCTACCTAACCTTCTTCGCCGTTCTTGAGATAGGGTGCGACTCTCAAGTTGTACCGCGATTCGTTTTCTTCGCCTACATAGGGAACGACGTTCTCGTTCCAATCAGCATCTCTTCCTCTTTTCTCTTAGGGGGATGCGGTTTGTACATATTTCTAGTGCTACTGAGCTTATTTTTTCCAGGCACTGGTTCAGGTTCGCATTTCCTAGCTGTTCTTCCCAGTTTATTTCTGTGAAGTCCTGGTTTATTTGCTCCCAGTTTATCTGTTTATTATTGAAGTTGAATTTGCTGAAATCTTCTCCACAGGGAATCTGGACTGGTTTTGAAGGTCTATTCCCCATGGTTGTCATAACTTCAATTAAGTTGTGATCTGAGTAACAGGTATTTGTAATCATTATGTTCCTGATCAATTCATCATTATTAGTGAAAATGAGGTCCAGCGTGTTCTCCTTCCTGGTTGGTTCTACTATTTGCTTGTTTAAGGCAAACCTGTCGCACATCCGTAGCAGGTCATTTGCATGTGCCTGTTCATTTAGGCTACTTCCTGGTATTCTTTCTGATATTACTGTATTAGCCAGGTGCTTCCATTTCAGGTGCCGTAGGTGCGCCATTCACATGCATATGCGACAAATCTGACGTATACGCGTAATTAATTGCAAATTCACATTAAATACATTATTTTCAATCAACCATTCGTACCTCGTGAAATTAGCGAGTAAGATATTGATTAGGAGAGAAACCTTGTTTTTATTGCATATTTCGACGTTTCAGCCGCATTAGAGCTGTTTTAGCTCTAATCAGACAAGTTACCGTTGCCTCGTCCGCATCAGCTCTAATGCGGCTGAAACGTCGAAATATGCAATAAAAACAAGGTTTCTCGCCTAATCAATGTCCTACTCGCTACTTTACCGAGATACAAATGGTTGATTGAAAATAATGTATTTAATGTGCATTTTCTATTAAATACGAGTTTGCATCATATATATCGTATATGTAGTGAATTCGTTCACTACATGCGAGAGAGGGGGCTTACTCCCGCTGTTTACCCGTTAGACCTCCTCCAGTCTCCGGCAATGTTCTGGCACAGAGAAAGCTCCAACGGGTAAACGGCGGAAATAAGCCGTTTATTTCAATGGGTCACAATAAAATGGGTCACAATAAAATGTGACCCATCGCTGCTCTCAGTATATGGCATACTTTCGGTATAAAAATTCGTAATTTCAAACTGCGAATACGGGCAGAGAGCGAGAATTTGGCTCCAAAATATGGCTCAAGCGTCGCATTTGAGAAGTTTGAGATATTTTGAAACCTGCAGGAAGGGTTTGGGCAAAATGTGATCCATCGCCGCTTTCAGTAATTGGCATATTTTCAGTAATTGGTTACAGAAAGAAGATGTACTGCAAAAACAGCTCTAACGCGGCTGAAGGAAAGCGAACTATCAGGGGGAAAGCACCAAGTCATTACGACTATATAGCACTGGGAAGGGATCAGGATAAGGATTTGGGATGGGACGAGGGGAAGGAATGGTGCCCCAACCACTTGGACGGTCGGGGCTTGAAAGCCGACCTGCATGACGCGAGACCGTCGCTCTACCGTCCAGCCTAGCGGCTGAAACGTCTTAATATGCAATAAAATCAGGGTTTCTCTCCTTGGATACGGATTGTCAGTTTATTGTTATTATTTCATCACACATGCGACAAATAAGATGTATACGCGTAATTGATTGCAAATTCACATTAAATACATTATTTCAATCAACCATTCGTACCTCGTTAAATTAGCGAGTAAGATATTGATTAGGAGAGAAACCTTGTTTTTATTGCATATTTCGACGTTTCAGCCGCATTAGAGCTGTTTTAGCTCTAATCAGACAAGTTACCGTTGCCTCGTCCGCATCAGCTCTAATGCGGCTGAAACGTCGAAATATGCAATAAAAACAAGGTTTCTCTCCTAATCAATATCTTACTCGCTAATTTCACGAGGTACGAATGGTTGATTGAAAATAATGTATTTAATGTGAATTTGCAATTAATTACGCGAATACATCAGATTTGTCGCATATGTAAAGAATTAATAACAAAAATCTGACAATCCGTATCCAAGGAGAGAAACCCTGATTTTATTGCATATTTCGACGTTTCAGCCGCATTAGCGCTGTTTTTGCAGTACATCTTCTTTCTGAAACATACACGGAAAATCTGGAACATTTCAGTTAACTCTAATGAAAACACATTGATTTTTGTGATTTGAACGAATAATGGACTATCTCGTCGTTTTTCCCACGTTTATAATGATTGCCAGTTTATTGCTATTAATTCATTACATATGCGACAAATCTGATGTATACGAGTAATTAAATGCCAATTCACATTAAATACATTTTTTTCAATCAATCAACATTGCAAATGCACATTAAATACATTATTTTCAATCAACCATTTGTATCTCGGTAAAGTAGCGAGTAGGACATTGATTAGGCGAGAAACCTTGTTTTTATTGCATATTTCGACGTTTCAGCCGCATTAGAGCTGTTTTAGCTCTAATCAGACTCCGCATCAGCTCTAATGCGGCTGAAACGTCGAAATATGCAATAAAAACAGGGTTTCTCTCCTAATCAATATCTTACTCGCTATTGTAACGAGCTACGAATGGTTGATATAAATAATGTATTTAATGTGAATTTGCAATTAATTACGCGTATACATCAGATTTGTCGCATATGTAATGAATTAATAACAATAAACTGACAATCCGTATCCAATGAGAGAAACCCTGATTTTATTGCAAATTTCGACGTTTCAGCCGCATTAGAGCTGTTTTTGCAGCTTTCTGTAACATACATAATCTTCTTTCTGTAACATACACGGAAAATCTGGAACATTTTAGTTAATTCTAATGAAAACACATTGATTTGTGTGATTTGAACGAATAATGGACTATCTCGTCGTATTTCCCACGTTTTTAAGGATTGCCAGTTTATTGTTATTAATTCATTACATATGCGACAAATCTATCTCGTCGTTTTTCCCACGTTTTTAAGGATTGTCAGTTTATTGTTATTACGTCATTACATATGCGACAAATCTGATGTATACGCGTAATTAATTGCAAATTCACATTAAATACATTATTTTCAATCATCCATTCGTACCTCGTTACAATAGCGACTAAGATATTGATTAGGAGAGAAACCCTGTTTTTATTGCATATTTCGACGTTTCAGCCGCATTAGAGCTGATGCGGAGGAGGCAACATTAAATAAAGATGTACTGCAAAATACGTACTCTGCACGTATATATATATATACTTCTTAGACATCTTGGCTCCAAAATATGGCTCAAGCGACGAATTTGGGATGTTTGGGATATTTTGAAAACTGCAGGGAGGGTTTGGGCAAAATGTGACCCATCGCCGCTCTCAGTAATTGGCATATTTTCGGTATAAAAATTCGTAATTTCTAACTGCGAATACGTGCCGAGAGCCAGAATTTGGCCCCAAAATATGGATCAAGCGTCGAACTTGGGTTGTTTGGAATATTTTGAAAACTACAGGGAGGGTTTGGGCAAAATGCGATCCCTCGCTGCTTTCAGCAATTGGCATATTTTCGGTATAAAAGTCGTAATTTCAAACTGCGAATACATGCAGAGAGCCAGAATTTGGTTCCAAAATATGGCTCAAGGGTCGAATTTGGGATGTTTGGGATATTTTGAAAACTGCAGTGGGAGTTTGGTCAAAATGAGACCCATCACCGCTCTCAGTAATTAGCATATTTTGGGTATAAAAATTCGTAAGTTCAAACTGCGAATACGTGCTGAGAGCCAGAATTTGGCTCCAAAATGTGGCTCAAGGGTCGAATTTGGGATGTTTGAGATATATTTTAAAACTGCAGGGGGGTTTGGGCAAAATGTTACCCATCGCTGCTCTCAGAAATTGGCATATTTACGGTATAAAATTCGTAATTTCAAACTGCGAATAAGTGCAGAGAGCCATAATTTGGCTCCAAAATATAGCTCAATCGTTGAATTTAGAATGTTTGGGATATTTTGAAAACTGCAGAGGGGGTTTGGGCAAAATATGACCAATCGCCGCTCTCAGTAATTGGCATATTTTCGGTATAAAAAGTCGTAATTTCTAACTGCGAATACGTGCAGAGAGCCAGAATTTGGCTCCAAAATATGGCTCAAGCGTCGCATTTGGGATGTTTGGGATATTTTGAAAACTGCAGGGAGGGTTTGGGCTAAATGTGATCCATCGCCGCTTTCAGTAATTGGCATATTTTCGGTATAAAAATCTTAATTTAAAACTGCGAATACGTACAGAGAGCCAGAATTTGGCTCCAAAATATGGCTCAATGGTCGAATTTGGGATGTTTGTGATATATTTTAAAACTGCAGGGGGGTTTGGGCAAAATGTGACCCATCACCGCTCTCAGTAATTGGCATATTTTCGGTATAAAAATTCGTAATTTTAAACTGCGATTATGTGCAGAGAGCCAGAATTTGGCTCCCAAATATGGCTCAAGCTTCGAATTTGGGTTGTTTGGGATATTTTGAAAACTGCAGGGAGGGTTTGGGCAAAATGCGATCTATCGCTGCTTTCAGTAATTGGCATATTTTCGGTATAAAGAATCGTAATTTCAAACTGCGAATACGTGCAGAGAGCCAGAATTTGGCTCCAAAATATGGCTCAAGGGTCAAATTTGGGATGTTTCGGATATTTTGAAAACTTCAGGGGGGTTTGGGCAAAATGTGACCCATCGCCGCTCTCAGTAATTGGCAAATTTTCGGTATTTAATTCGTAATTTCAAACTGCGAATACGTGCAGAGCCAGAATTTGGCTCCAAAATATGGCTTAAGTGTCGAATTTGGGATGTTTGGGATATTTTGAAAACTGGAGGGAGGGTTTGGGGTAAATATGATCCATCGCTGCTTTCAGTAATTGGGATATTTTCGGTATAAAATTCGTAATTTCAAACTGCGAATACGTGCAGAGAATAAGATTTCGGCTCCAAAACTTGGCTCAAGGGTCGAATTTGGGAAGTTTGTGATATATTTTAAAACTGCAGGGGGGTTTGGGCAAAATGTGACCCATCGTCGCTCTCAGTAATTGGCATATTTTCGGTATAAAACTTCGTAATTTCAATCTGCGAATATGTGCAGAGAGCCAGAATTTGGCTCTCAAATATGGCTCAATCTTCGAATTTTGGAAGTTTGGGATGTTTTGAAAACTTCATGGTGGGTTTGGGCAAAATGTGACCCATCTCCGCGCTAAGTAATTGGTCTATTTTCGGTTTAAAATTCGTTATTTCAAAATGCGAATACGTGCAGAGTGCCAGAATTTGGCTCGAAAATGATGCTGAAGCGTCGAATTTGGGATGTTTGGGATATTTTAAAAACTGCAGGGAGGGTTTGGGAAAAATGTGATATACAACTTTTTATGTTACGACTTTTCGGGTAGGCCGTTCCGTTTCTTTACAACCCCAATGGTTCAAAAAACACAGTACTTTTAATATATAAGTGACTAAGTATGCTCTAATACATATGGTCCTCAATGAAAATTATCGTTTTTTTTGTTAATTTGTCCATAATGAATAAGATTCCTTACTGTCGATCTTTATATTAAGAAAAACATCTAAAAAAGTTCGTATTGCGTTTTCGTTCAGATAACGTTTCCAGTTACTATTTCCTAGTTATCATTTAATGTAGGTGATCATTATTTTACTGTTATGTATAAAGAAATTTAGCATTATGCATTTATAATACAGAACAATTTGGTGGTTCTGTCTCACACCCTGTTGGAATATAACCAGTCTGTCAATCGGGTCAACCCAAGTGTTGCGTTTCCATGCGTTTCCAAAAGGGTCGCCCATGTTGGAATCGGTGAACGCCCTAGTAATATTGTTGAAAACATCTTAATAACTTATTAAACCAAAGGTCTTTTTATGTCAGAAGAACGGCAGAAACTGGATCTATATATGAAAACTCTTTCAGGACAAAATTTAAAGTAAAACTGAAGATATTTGTAATTGTATGAAAGTTGCATTTTTCATCGGTCGTAGAGCTGGAAATCCGCAATATTCATCTCAGAACAATGCTTATTTCACGCAGAATCGTTAATAAACGTAAGAAGTTTATACGTCTCAAGAAAGATAGAAACATAATCTTTATTTTAAATGCCTTACCATGGGCATATTTGTATTTAAAGCAAAGATACGTGTATTTTTATAATCGGAGAGCTCCGATCCCGCACAGATCGAGCAACGGAGTAACTCTCTCTCAGAACAATGCTTATTTCACGTAAATTCCTTAATAAACACAAATGTTTTATATGTCTTATGAAAGATTGAAATATAAGCTTCATTTTAACTACTTTACCATAGAAATATATAAAGTTCTAATGAAGATACATGTGTTTTAATAATCGCCGAGCTCCGACCCCGCACAAACTGATCGACAGAGCAACTCTCTCTCAGAACAATGCTTATTTCACGTAAATTCGTTAATAAACACAAATGTTTTATATGTCTTAAGAAAGATAGAAATATAAGCTTCATTTTAAATACTTTACCATAGACATATATAAAGCTCAAGTGAAGATACATACGTTTTTATAGTGGCATTCAGTAGCTTGTCGGTCATGGAGTGCAGAAGCCTACGCACTTGCCAATATAGTGTGTAATTAACAAAGATACGCTTATAAAGCCTAAAATATTATATGCCATTAGAAAGACAGAGATATGCTCGTTATTGTGAGCGCACCAAAGGAAATATATCTTGTTGGAGGACAAAGATATATCAATTCTAAAATAAGTTTCGACTCTCGCCCGGGCGAGAGATAGCGCGACTCTCGCCCCATCTATTGGAGATTCTGTTCACCTAATGACCCAAAGCTACTCAAAGCCTTATAGCATTACTTAAATAATGAAGAAATATGGTATAATTATTCCTAATAATGTTGGTGCTTAATGCAGAACACGAGAAAACATATATTTATTATGAAATAATATACTTTCATTATGAAATAAGCAAATATGTGGCCTCACAGGAAGTCAACGGTCCAGGTGTCAATGTTGTGGAGCGACTTATCCAAGATATATTGTTGTCTGGAAAGTGTTTGTTGGCATCTCAACCTTCTGTACACAGTGATCCAGTCGTCGCACTTCTCTCCTTAAATGATCGCAAATTTAATATTAACAAGTATAATACGTATTTCTAATAATATCTAACATAACTAGTCAGAAAACATTTAAGACTTATTGAAAAATACATGTCTGGAAGTTAAATCGACTTCTAGTGTTGGTCTATAGACACTAATCATTATTCGTTAGTATGCGTTTGCTACTTTAACCATTTACTGTACTGATGTAAAATCTCCCATGTCTCTTCTCACATGGAACACCGAACCCTACACACTCTCTGATATATTGTTTAATTAATAGAGATTCACTAATAAAGCTTATAATTGTATATGTTATCAAAAAGGCATAGATAAAGTCGTTCTTACGTTTTAGTCACAGAGATTAGATATTACTAAAGTTCATTTTATTCAGGAAAGTACATAAATAGTCGATTTACAAACATAATATTGGATTTATAGATAGAGCTATTACATACAATATCTAAAGCCACTAGTACGCATAGCGTTTCGGGCATATTATTGAGAGGAAAGATATTTATATTTAAACAAATTTTGTTTTTGACCGACGCTCTCCCTATTGATGGGAACTACAACCTAATGAAGATCAATGTTAATTTTATGTAGATATTGTAATAAACGAAAGTTTTTTTATATCATCAGAAAAGCAGAAATACAGGCAAATTTTAAATCCCTTGTCATAAATATAACTGAAGTGAAAGCAAAGATATATGCATTTTGATAGTTACTTGATGGCTAGCATTGAGTGTGTGAAGCTCTGCACTCCAGTTAATAAATTTTGTAATTTGCATATATGTTAATTAACCTTAAACATCTATATGTTAGAAGAACGACAGATGTAGACGTTAATGTGACAAAATTTCAAGGAATATATATTTATATATTTCGTTAAATAAATAATACAACCCCATCGCCGGTGTCAGGACACAAGAAAACTATTGGCATCAGTGTGTGTAAGTACTTCATTCATAATGATGTGCTGCCCAAAATCTTAGCGAAATATCCAAAATTTGCTTACTGTAGGTAATCATGCACATGACTGTAAAGTTGCCACCCAGTTGGGTGGGTGTGGTGCACATGACTATAAAGCTGCCGCCCAGTTGGGTGGGTGTGGAGCACATGACTGTAAAGCTGCCGCCCAGTTGGGTGGGTGTGGTGCACATGACTGTAAAGCTGCCGCCCAGTTGGGTGGGTGTGGAGCACATGACTGTAAAGCTGCCGCCCAGTTGGGTGGGTGTGGAGCACATGACTGTAAAGCTGCCGCCCAGTTGGGTGGGTGTGATGCACATGACTGTAAAGCTGCCGCCCAGTTGGGTGGGTGTGCAGCAAGACTAGTAACTGTGTGACTCATCATAAATGTAAAGTGCCTTGTATAGTGACTGTTGTGAGCCCCTTGTTGATCACTTGTGGCACAAAGATTATTGATGTGTTTATTTGTGTGGGTGATTAAATATGTATGTGTATGTATATATGTATATATATATATATATATATATATATATATATATATATATATATATATATATATATATATATATATATATATAACTGAAAACTCACACCCCAGAAGTGACTCGAACCCATACTCCCAGGAGCAACGCAACTGGTATGTACAGGGATGCCTTAAACCACTTGACCATCACGACCGGACATAAGGAAGTGATAGCCTGAGCTATATGAACCACTTCCCCGCCGGCACCTGGATGGTTATCTTGGGCATAGCATTTTATCAAATCACCTCATTTTTTGGGGCAACACGTGAGGAACACAAATGCAAACAAGCCTGAATGGTCCCCAGGACTAGATACAACTGAAAACTCACACCCCAGAAGTGACTCGAACCCATACTCCCAGGAGCAACGCAACTGGTATGTACAGGGATGCCTTAAACCACTTGACCATCACGACCGGACATAAGGAAGTGATAGCCTGAGCTATATGAACCACTTCCCCGCCGGCACCTGGATGGTTATCTTGGGCATAGCATTTTATCAAATCACCTCATTTTTTGGGGCAACACGTGAGGAACACAAATGCAAACAAGCCTGAATGGTCCCCAGGACTAGATACAACTGAAAACTCACACCCCAGAAGTGACTCGAACCCATACTCCCAGGAGCAACGCAACTGGTATGTACAGGGATGCCTTAAACCACTTGACCATCACGACCGGACATAAGGAAGTGATAGCCTGAGCTATATGAACCACTTCCCCGCCGGCACCTGGATGGTTATCTTGGGCATAGCATTTTATCAAATCACCTCATTTTTTGGGGCAACACGTGAGGAACACAAATGCAAACAAGCCTGAATGGTCCCCAGGACTAGATACAACTGAAAACTCACACCCCAGAAGTGACTCGAACCCATACTCCCAGGAGCAACGCAACTGGTATGTACAGGGATGCCTTAAACCACTTGACCATCACGACCGGACATAAGGAAGTGATAGCCTGAGCTATATGAACCACTTCCCCGCCGGCACCTGGATGGTTATCTTGGGCATAGCATTTTATCAAATCACCTCATTTTTTGGGGCAACACGTGAGGAACACAAATGCAAACAAGCCTGAATGGTCCCCAGGACTAGATACAACTGAAAACTCACACCCCAGAAGTGACTCGAACCCATACTCCCAGGAGCAACGCAACTGGTATGTACAGGGATGCCTTAAACCACTTGACCATCACGACCGGACATAAGGAAGTGATAGCCTGAGCTATATGAACCACTTCCCCGCCGGCACCTGGATGGTTATCTTGGGCATAGCATTTTATCAAATCACCTCATTTTTTGGGGCAACACGTGAGGAACACAAATGCAAACAAGGTCTGATGGTCAAGTGGTTTAAGGCATCCCTGTACATACCAGTTGCGTTGCTCCTGGGAGTATGGGTTCGAGTCACTTCTGGGGTGTGAGTTTTCAGTTGTATCTAGTCCTGGGGACCATTCAGGCTTGTTTGCATTTGTGTTCCTCACGTGTTGCCCCAAAAAATGAGGTGATTTGATAAAATGCTATGCCCAAGATAACCATCCAGGTGCCGGCGGGGAAGTGGTTCATATAGCTCAGGCTATCACTTCCTTATGTCCGGTCGTGATGGTCAAGTGGTTTAAGGCATCCCTGTACATACCAGTTGCGTTGCTCCTGGGAGTATGGGTTCGAGTCACTTCTGGGGTGTGAGTTTTCAGTTGTATCTAGTCCTGGGGACCATTCAGGCTTGTTTGCATTTGTGTTCCTCACGTGTTGCCCCAAAAAATGAGGTGATTTGATAAAATGCTATGCCCAAGATAACCATCCAGGTGCCGGCGGGGAAGTGGTTCATATAGCTCAGGCTATCACTTCCTTATGTCCGGTCGTGATGGTCAAGTGGTTTAAGGCATCCCTGTACATACCAGTTGCGTTGCTCCTGGGAGTATGGGTTCGAGTCACTTCTGGGGTGTGAGTTTTCAGTTGTATCTAGTCCTGGGGACCATTCAGGCTTGTTTGCATTTGTGTTCCTCACGTGTTGCCCCAAAAAATGAGGTGATTTGATAAAATGCTATGCCCAAGATAACCATCCAGGTGCCGGCGGGGAAGTGGTTCATATAGCTCAGGCTATCACTTCCTTATGTCCGGTCGTGATGGTCAAGTGGTTTAAGGCATCCCTGTACATACCAGTTGCGTTGCTCCTGGGAGTATGGGTTCGAGTCACTTCTGGGGTGTGAGTTTTCAGTTGTATCTAGTCCTGGGGACCATTCAGGCTTGTTTGCATTTGTGTTCCTCACGTGTTGCCCCAAAAAATGAGGTGATTTGATAAAATGCTATGCCCAAGATAACCATCCAGGTGCCGGCGGGGAAGTGGTTCATATAGCTCAGGCTATCACTTCCTTATGTCCGGTCGTGATGGTCAAGTGGTTTAAGGCATCCCTGTACATACCAGTTGCGTTGCTCCTGGGAGTATGGGTTCGAGTCACTTCTGGGGTGTGAGTTTTCAGTTGTATCTAGTCCTGGGGACCATTCAGGCTTGTTTGCATTTGTGTTCCTCACGTGTTGCCCCAAAAAATGAGGTGATTTGATAAAATGCTATGCCCAAGATAACCATCCAGGTGCCGGCGGGGAAGTGGTTCATATAGCTCAGGCTATCACTTCCTTATGTCCGGTCGTGATGGTCAAGTGGTTTAAGGCATCCCTGTACATACCAGTTGCGTTGCTCCTGGGAGTATGGGTTCGAGTCACTTCTGGGGTGTGAGTTTTCAGTTGTATCTAGTCCTGGGGACCATTCAGGCTTGTTTGCATTTGTGTTCCTCACGTGTTGCCCCAAAAAATGAGGTGATTTGATAAAATGCTATGCCCAAGATAACCATCCAGGTGCCGGCGGGGAAGTGGTTCATATAGCTCAGGCTATCACTTCCTTATGTCCGGTCGTGATGGTCAAGTGGTTTAAGGCATCCCTGTACATACCAGTTGCGTTGCTCCTGGGAGTATGGGTTCGAGTCACTTCTGGGGTGTGAGTTTTCAGTTGTATCTAGTATATATATTATATATATATATATATATATATATATATATATATATATATATATATATATATATATATGTATGTATGAGTGTGTACATGTGTATATAACATTAATAATTTTGTAACTAGCGTCAAAAATTGTTATTTGCTTAGCTAAACGAACTAGAGGGTTCAGTTCCTGAACCGATTATGTGCCTCTGTAATCCTTTACACCACCGCCCACGGGATGGGTATGGGGTGCATAATAAAGAAAGAAATTGAAATTGTCCAGCCAGGCGGGGAAAACAGGCTGCGCAATACTGATAACATATGTAATTCACAAAGATGCGCTGATAAACATTAATGTTTTTTTTTATTAAAGATACAGATATAAACTTTGTTTTCAAACGTTGAATGTAACAATATTTCAAGTATAAGAACGAAGATATATTTAGGACTTAACGATTTCCTATCAAGTTGCAAAGATACCTGAATTGCACTCTATCATCATCTTTTATTGATGATGTTAATTATGACGCAGGATCGATGTCTAGGTGAATTATGGCTGACACAGTCAGATTACATATGTCAGCCACAAGCAGGTAATTTTCAAAAGAAGGCCCAAAGCCTTAGAATGGCATCCACAAATACAACTCTTAACTTAATTATAAACCATATATAGTCTATATCATCAGAAATTCAGAAACATAAAAATATAGTTTCACATTTTTGTTATTAAAGTATATATTTTGAACCACATACTCATCCTGAGAGTCTTAGTTTATTGTGCACCCCATAGTTATCATGGGCCCGAACACGAAGCAGTTACGCAAGTACTTACAAACGTGTACATCTTTCCTCAATCTTTGCCGGCTTTGATAACATTTATTAAACAGTTTAAAAACATGAAAACTTCCCAATCAACTGTTGATATTTTTATAAACAGCCTCGTGGTGCTTCAGAGTTCATTAACTGTCTAATAATTGTAAACAAAGCCGCCAAAGATTGAGAAAAGAGTTTAGGTTCGTAAGTGCTTGCGTAACGGCTTCGTGAATCTGGCCCATGACACCCAAGGGGTCCGTGTAATTTCTCAAAGCTAATTACCCCAGAGGAACAGGCTTCCTCCGATTTGTAGTTTGGTCCACCAGGCCGTTTGTTTGACGCCGCTGTCATTTACACACGACATTATATGATTATTTATTTATTTATTTATTTATTTATTTATTTATTTATTCAAGAAGGTACATTGGGGGTTAGCAGAGAATACAGAAATTAAGTTGAATTTACATTCTTGTTAAGCCACTAACACGCATAGCGTTTCGGAACATTAGTAGTCCAAATTAGCCTAAATTGTTTTTAAATTATCCCAACGTCTCTAAGGATAAGGGGTTGATTTATGAGTGCCGGGCACTCAATACTAAGTAGCCTACCTTGCTACTTGTTTATTTATTTAATTTGTATTTATACATATAAGTGTTCTTACATTCTTGTAAAGCCACTAGCACGCATAACGTTCCGGGTAGATCCTTAATCCTAATTTTGTCCTCGGAATGCAACCCTCCGAATCGTTTACCAACAAGATTGTTCAATAAATCCCTGAACTATATGTTTAACACATCTCTAACCCTGTCCGTGGAGGACAAACTATCTTTCCGGCAGAGCAATGCAAATAAAAATCGTTCAAAAATACTGATTTATTCGATCTACTCATCAATACGTAACCTAGACAAAGAAGTTTTGCACTTTCTATTTGTGTATCAGGAAGAATACCTGATTAACGTAATTTAATTGCGCTACTTTTTATTTTATAACATTTTTTTCCTCGGTAGCTTGTTTAGGTTCTTCTAATTATCTTAGATATCATTAAAGAGAACCTCCTAGGAACTATATATGTTTGTAAGAAGTATAACAATCCCGAGAACTCAAGTAAATTATGTTGCACGAGTGCTTGCAATAATCACTTATTACAAGCAAGTGATTGCTTATGACATTTAAGTAAAATAGTTTAATGAACGTGTGTTTGTGTGTGTGTGTGTGTACGTGAAGAGGAAACAGCATCCACAGCCTCATTGTAAATATTTATGGCTTTCAGAGCATACGACCACTGCCTACCTGGTCTCGGTCGAGGGTTACCTTGCCTTGAGGTTACCTTGAGGTGCTTCCGGGGCTTAGCGTCCCCGCGGCCCGGTCATCGACCAGGCCTCCTGGTTGCTGGACTGATCAACCAGGCTGTTGGACGCGGCTGTTCGCAGCCTGACATATGAGTCACAGCCTGGTTGATCAGGTATCCTTTGGAGGTGCTTATCCAGTTCTCTCTTGAACACTGTGAGGGGTCTGCCAGTTATGCCCCTTATGTGTAGCGGGAGCGTGTTGAACAGTCTCGGGCCCCTGATGTTGATGGAGTTCTCTCTCAGAGTACCAGTTGCACCTCTGTTTTTCAACGGGGGTATTCTGCACATCCTGCCATGTCTTCTGGTCTCATGTGATGTTATTTCTGTGTGCAGGTTTGGGACCAGCCCCTCTAATATTTTCCATGTGTAAATTATTATGTATCTCTCCCGCCTGCGCTCAAGGGAATACAGATTTAGGCTCTTTAGTCGGTTCCAATAGTTTAGATGTTTTACCGAGTGGATTCTAGCAGTAAAGGATCTCTGCACGCTCTCCAGGTCAGCAATTTCTCCAGCTTTGAAAGGGGCTGTCATTGTGCAGCAGTACTCCACTCTAGAGAGCACAAGCGTTTTGAAACAACACCGGATGTATATCCAGTATCATAAGTTAACATTAACAATAACAATTATGGAAACTTTCTTGACCTATACATAGAAAAGAGACTGAACATCAGCACCCACATACAACAAATATAGGGGTGCTCTGAGAGAGAGAGAGTGAGAGAGTGAGAGAGTGAGAGAGTGAGAGAGTGAGAGTGTGTGTGTGAGAGTGAGAGTGAGAGAGAGTGAGTGTGAGAGTGTGTCTGTGTGAGAGAGTGTGAGAGTGTGTGTAATTACCTAAGTGTAATTACCTAAGTGTAGTTACAGGATGAGAGCTACGCTCGTGGTGTCCCGTCTTCCCAGCACTCTTTGTCATATAACGCTTTGAAACTACTGACGGTTTTGGCCTCCACCACCTTCTCACTTAACTTGTTCCAACCGTCTACCACTCTATTTGCGAAGGTGAATTTTCTTACGTTTCTTCGGCATCTGTGTTTAGCTAGTTTAAATCTATGACCTCTTGTTCTTGAAGTTCCAGGTCTCAGGAAATCTTCCCTGTCGATTTTATCAATTCCTGTTACTATTTTGTACGTAGTGATCATATCGCCTCTTTTTCTTCTATCTTCTAGTTTTTGCATATTTAATGCTTCTAACCTCTCCTCATAGCTCTTGTCCTTCATTTCTGGGAGCCACTTAGTGGCATGTCGTTGCACCTTTTCCAGTTTGTTGATGTGCTTCTTAAGATAAGGGCACCATACAACCGCTGCATATTCCAGCTTTGGTCTAATAAAAGTCGTGAACAATTTCTTTAGTATTTCTCCATCCATGTATTTAAAAGCAATTCTTAGGTTAGAAAGTGTAGCATAGGCTCCTCGCACAATGTTCTTGATGTGGTCCTCAGGTGACAGTTTTCTATCTAAAACCACCCCTAGATCCCTTTCTTTATCAGAATTCTTTAAAGATTTCTCACATAATTTATAGGTTGTGTGGGGTCTATGTTCACCAATTCCACATTCCATAACATGGCATTTATTCACATTAAATTCCATTTGCCAAGTGTTGCTCCAAATACTTATTTTGTCCAGGTCTTCTTGAAGGGCATGACAATCATCTAGGTTTCTTATCTTCCCTATTAACTTAGCATCATCAGCAAACATGTTCATGTAATTCTGTAATCCCTCTGGTAGATCGTTTATGTAGACAATGAACATTACCGGTGCAAGAACTGAACCCTGTGGTACTCCACTCGTGACATTCCTCCAATCCGATACCTTGCCTCTGATTACGGCCCTCATTTTTCTGTCAGTTAGGAAATTTTTCATCCATGTTAGTAGCTTACCCGTCACCCCTCCAATATGTTCCAGTTTCCAGAACAACCTCTTATGGGGAACTCTGTCGAAAGCCTTTTTTAGGTCCAGATAGATGCAGTCAACCCAACCATCTCTTTCCTGTAAAATCTCTGTTGCTCGATCATAAAAACTGAGTAAGTTCGTTACACAGGATCTTCCAGATCGAAAACCATACTGTCGGTCTGATATTATATCATTTCTCTCCAGGTGTTCTACCCATTTAGTTTTAATTATTTTTTCCAATATTTTGACTATTACACTTGTCAATGATACAGGTCTATAATTAAGGGGGTCTTCCCTGCTTCCACTTTTGTAGATTGGAACTATGTTAGCCTTTTTCCACACATCAGCTACAACTCCTGTAAACAGGGATGCCTGAAAAATCAGCTGAAGTGGAATGCTGAGCTCAGGTGCACACTCTCTCAGAACCCATGGTGAAACTCCATCTGGACCAACTGCCTTGTTCTTACTTAGCTCCTTGAGCATTTTTTCCACTTCGTCTCTAGTCACCTCTATGTGCTCTATGTTGTTCTCTGGAATTCTTATTGTGTCTGGTTCCCTAAAGATTTCATTTTGTACAAACACACTTTGGAACTTTTCGTTTAGTGTTTCACACATTTCCTTTTCATTTTCCGTGAATCTATTTCCCATTATCAACCTCTGAATATTATCCTTTACCTGCAATTTGTTGTTTATGAATTTGTAGAATAGACCTGGTTCTGTTTTACATTTGTCTGCAATCCCTTTTTCAAAATTTCTTTCTGCCTCTCTCCTCACTGCTGTGTAGTTGTTTCTTGCATCTTTGTATCGTTTGTATGTTTGGGGGTTTGGCCTCTTCCTGTATTGATTCCATTTTTGTGTCTTTTGGTCTCTGGCCCTCTCGCAATTCCTATTGAACCAATCCTGTTTCCTAGTTCTGCATCTCTGTTTTGGTATAAATTTGTTTGTGCCTTTATCATATATTTCACAAAACTTGACATACATCTCATTCACTTCCTTGCCTAGCAACAAGTCTGTCCAATTATACTCACTAAAAAAATTTCTAAGGTTGCCATAATGTCCTCTCTTGAAGTCAGGTTTTTCAACTGCCTCATCCTCCTTATTTTCTTCCAGATTATAACACATTGCATACTTTATTCCCAAAAAGACATGGTCACTTTTACCCAAGGGAGGAAGGTACTGAATGTCAAATACTTCTTCCTCCTTCCTGGTAAATATCAAATCTAGCATGGAGGGAACGTCCCCTTCCCTCATCCTCGTAGCTTGTTTAACATGTTGATACAAGAATGTTTCCAGGATGAGGTCTACAAATTTACAGGTCCAAAAATCTTCTGTTTTAGCTTCATATGCTTCCCAGTCTATGGATTTCAAGTTGAAGTCACCAACTATCAACAGTCGTGACCTATTGTTATCCGCTCTCGCTATAATCTCTCTCATTATTGTTATAAGACCTTCTCGTTTACTATCTAGCTCCTCCTTTGACCATGTGCTGCTTGGTGGTGGACTATATGCATTTATGACCATTAGTTTATCATCTTCATGGCAGATCTCTAGTGCTATTATGTCAACCTCTTGTGGATTGGCAGTCATTATTTCCTTCACCTTTATGTGTTCTTTCACCAGCACAGCAACGCCACCGCCTTTCCTAATTTTTCTGTCCCTTCTCCAAATTGAGTAGCCCCTTGGGAATATGACCTCATTTAAAATATCATCTTCAAGTTTTGTCTCCGTGAGTGCAACAATGTCTGGTGTCTGCATCTGTATTACATCACTTAACTCCAATATCTTCGATCTTACTCCATCTATGTTGGTGTATGCAATCTTCAGGAACTTGTTCCCCCTCTCCTTATTCTTCACTCCCCCTCTCTCTATTGTTTGTGTTGGTTTGCCTTTTGTTGTGTGTGTGTGTGTGTGTGAGAGTGTGTGTGTGTGTGTGTGTGTGTGTGTGAGTGTGTGTGTGTGTGAGAGTGTGTGAGAGTGTGTGTGTGTGTGTGTGAGAGTGTAATTACCTAAGTGTAATTACCTAAGTGTAGTTACAGGATGAGAGCTACGCTCGTGGTGTCCCGTCTTCCCAGCACTCTTTGTCATATAACGCTTTGAAACTACTGACGGTTTGGCCTCCACCACCTTCTCACTTAACTTGTTCCAACCGTCTACCACTCTATTTGCGAAGGTGAATTTTCTTACGTTTCTTCGGCATCTGTGTTTAGCTAGTTTAAATCTATGACCTCTTGTTCTTGAAGTTCCAGGTCTCAGGAAATCTTCCCTGTCGATTTTATCAATTCCTGTTACTATTTTGTACGTAGTGATCATATCGCCTCTTTTTCTTCTATCTTCTAGTTTTTGCATATTTAATGCCTCTAACCTCTCCTCATAGCTCTTGTCCTTCATTTCTTGTCCTTCTTCCTTCTTGTCCTTCATGTGTGTGTGTGTAATTACCTAAGTGTAATTACCTAAGTGTAGTTACAGGATGAGAGCTACGCTCGTGGTGTCCCGTCTTCCCAGCACTCTTTGTCATATAACGCTTTGAAACTACTGACGGTTTTGGCCTCCACCACCTTCTCACTTAACTTGTTCCAACCGTCTACCACTCTATTTGCGAAGGTGAATTTCTTACGTTTCTTCGGCATCTGTGTTTAGCTAGTTTAAATCTATGACCTCTTGTTCTTGAAGTTCCAGGTCTCAGGAAATCTTCCCTGTCGATTTTATCAATTCCTGTTACTATTTTGTACGTAGTGATCATATCGCCTCTTTTTCTTCTATCTTCTAGTTTTTGCATATTTAATGCCTCTAACCTCTCCTCATAGCTCTTGTCCTTCATTTCTGGGAGCCACTTAGTGGCATGTCGTTGCACCTTTTCCAGTTTGTTGATGTGCTTCTTAAGATAAGGGCACCATACAACCGCTGCATATTCCAGCTTTGGTCTAATAAAAGTCGTGAACAATTTCTTTAGTATTTCTCCATCCATGTATTTAAAAGCAATTCTTAGGTTAGAAAGTGTAGCATAGGCTCCTCGCACAATGTTTTTGATTTGGTCCTCAGGTGACAGTTTTCTATCTAAAACCACCCCTAGATCCCTTTCTTTATCAGAATTCTTTAAAGATTTCTCACATAATTTATAGGTTGTGTGGGGTCTATGTTCACCAATTCCACATTCCATAACATGGCATTTATTCACATTAAATTCCATTTGCCAAGTGTTGCTCCAAATACTTATTTTGTCCAGGTCTTCTTGAAGGGCATGACAATCATCTAGGTTTCTTATCTTCCCTATTAACTTAGCATCATCAGCAAACATGTTCATGTAATTCTGTAATCCCTCTGGTAGATCGTTTATGTAGACAATGAACATTACCGGTGCAAGAACTGAACCCTGTGGTACTCCACTCGTGACATTCCTCCAATCCGATACCTTGCCTCTGATTACGGCTCTCATTTTTCTGTCAGTTTGTGTGTGTGTGTGGTGTGTGTGTGTGTGTGTGTGTGTGTGTGTGTGTGTGTGTGTGAGAGTGTGTGTGTGTGTGAGAGAGTGTGTGTGTGTGAGAGAGTGTGTGTGTGTGAGAGAGTGTGTGTGTGTGAGAGAGTGTGTGTGTGTGAGAGAGTGAGAGTGAGTGAGTGAGTATCCACTGAGGTCTGATTAAGACCTTTTGGAGACCTTAATCATTAGAACGTCCAATGATGAACGCAAAGTGAGGCGTTCTCAGACACATAAATGCATTCCTGCATCACGTCTTCTAGTATTCAGATGGCATATTGACATCATAAGCATATTATGTTGCTTCAGGAATCATTCCTTCTGAAGATATATTAATATACGAAAATACTTAAGGAAATTATTGTTTCAATTCTTCCTCCGTGGTCTGACTGTCATATATATATATATATATATATATATATATATATATATATATATATATATATATATATATATATATATATATATATATATATATATATATATATAAAGTTTAGGTAATGTTGGTCTAGGGAGGGAACCGGGAAAACGCGTGTTGCTGGAACATGCCACCTGCGGAAGGTGTGGGTAGGTACGGTAGTGCAGGGGGGGGGTGTACTCAGGAATGGGAGGTGGGTATGGTGTCTGGGGGGGATTTTAGGCTGGGGGTGCCTAGTAAGGTGAATGGACGTAACATTGAACTGGGGAGACTGAGAAGTATGGCGGAGTAGTGGCTAGCTTGATCGTCAGGCGGAGCTGGGGTGGAGCTAGGTGAGGTACCTAGTAGATTCCTCCTCTCCTCCCTACATGTGAGATAACCCCGACTCTCCCCCAGGGAAGTCACTCTTCTCCCCTGCCTGTAACTGTGGATAAATTGGTCCGCCGGTTTTCAATTTATATATTTTCCATTATTATGGTTACAAAAATAATGATACAAAAATCAGCATGAAAATTACCTCTGCTGAAGACATTGGTAAACTACAAACAGATATTAACAAAGTTTTCGATTGGGCAGCAGAAAATAACATGAAGTTTAACGGTGATAAATTCCAGGTACTCAGATACGGCAAAAATGAGGATCTTAAACATAATACAGGGTACAAAACACAATCGAATCTGCCCATAGTAGGAAAACAGCATGTCAAGGATTTGGGAATAATGATGTCTGACGACCTAACGTTTAGGGAGCATAACCAAGCAAGTATTGCGTCAGCCAGAAAAATGATAGGATGGATTACGAGAACCTTCAAGTCCAGAGATCCCATCACAATGGTTGTACTCTTCAAATCACTTGTGTTGTCCCGTCTTGAGTACTGCTCAGTACTCACTTCCCCCTTTAGAGCAGGAGAAATTGCTGAAATTGAGGGAATACAGAGAACATATACAGCACGCATAGACAAGATAAAGCACCTAAATTATTGGGATCGTCTCAAAGCTCTCCAAATGTACTCACTAGAAAGGAGACGAGAGAGATACCAAATAATATACACATGGAAAATACTGGAGGGACAGGTCCCAAATCTGCACAGTAAAATAACAACGTACTAGAGTGAATGACATGGAAGAAAATGCAGAATAGAACCAGTGAAGAGCAGAGGTGCCATAGGCACAATCAGAGAACACTGTTTGAACATCAGAGGTCCACGGTTGTTGAACGTCCTACCAGCGAGCATCAGAAATATTACAGGAACAACCGTGGACATCTTCAAGAGGAAACTAGATTGTTTCCTTCAAGGAGTGCCGAACCAACCGGGCTGTGGTGGGTATGTGGGCCTGCGGGCCGCTCCAAGCAACAGCCTGGTGGACCAAACTCTCACAAGTCAAGTCTGGCCTCGGGCTGGGCTTGGGGAGTAGACGAACTCCCAGAACCCCATCAACCAGGTATCAACCAGGTAACCAGGTATGGTTACGTCCCTGGTACTTAAATGTACTAAGTTCTCTTCTAGTTTTCCCTGTGCATGGATCCGTAACCTACTATTAGTACTCATCTCGACCCTTAAGTCAACCACCAAAGATCCTCCGCTCCACTCAGCCCACAGGTCTTGATGAATGTCATATGTCTTTACGAATTTTCCTATCGGTCTCAAATTTCGTGTCAGTTACTCTAGAATTAAACCTACAGAACGCCCATGATTCACCGTGCAGCATGCAATATTCCACACAAGGAAAATTCTTGTTTCCCCTATCTCCCTAGGAGGGCGGAAGGAAATAATAAAATAAATTCCCACCCTCAGTTCTAACTGGCTAAGGTCATTAATTCCATGTACCGGGGGGGGGGGGATGATGGACCTCGGAGTCGCTAATCCACGCCTATGACCGCTTTATCCTTAATCCCCTTAATGCGTAATATCCCGTCCCCCCCCTACCAAGGGGCGCACAAATTCAATGAGTACAAATACACAAATCACAATACAAGAATCCCATTTAACATTTCAGGTTAATATAGTACTCTTAAGAGTATAATAGTGTACATCCACCGCACTAGATTTTAACCCATTAACGTTCCAAGATAATATCCTCACTCTACTTTCATCTATGATTAATAATAAAACTACCATTGCCCTGTCCGTCACATTTCACGGGATACGAGTTTTTCTTAGACACTCTTCCATCACCGTAACATTTTTGCTTTCTCCTCACTTGCACAACATCTACTAACATCAAAAGTAATATTATTCATATCTATTTTTTTAATTCTGTATACCGTTTTACTTTAACCTTTGTTTCAACATCTGTCACTACAGAAGGTTGAACACCGCTAACACTACTAGAAAGTGCCTTTTCCTGACTATCCTCTATCATCAATACGTCATGTTCTTCCTTACTTTCTTCTACACACATTTCACTTTTTATTTCACGTCCTGTTTTACTTTCCATATCACGTCCTGTTTCACTTTCCATATCACGTCCTGTTTCACTTTCCATATCACGTCCTGTTTCACTTTCCATATCACGTCCTGTTTTACTTTCCATATCACGTCCTGTTTTACTTTCCATATCACGTCCTGTTTTACTTTCCATATCACGTCCTGTTTTACTTTCCATATCACGTCCTGTTTTACTTTCCATATCACGTCCTGTTTTACTTTCCATATCACGTCCTGTTTTACTTTCCATATCACGTCCTGTTTTACTTTCCATATCACGTCCTGTTTTACTTTCCATATCACGTCCTGTTTTACTTTCCATATCACGTCCTGTTTTACTTTCCATATCACGTCCTGTTTCACTTTCCATATCACGTCCTGTTTCACTTTCCATATCACGTCCTGTTTTACTTTCCATATCACGTCCTGTTTTACTTTCCATATCACGTCCTGTTTCACTTTCCATATCACGTCCTGTTTCACTTTCCATATCACGTCCTGTTTCACCACGTCTATCCTCCATAGCTAATTTTTCTAATGTCTCGATCCTCTTGTCTAGTTTTTTTTTTTTTTTTAGATATTCCAATATTTGAGTACCAACCTCCGGCCGAGTTCACTATATTGTCCTGAACCTTGTTTCCACAAGGTTTAATTTTTTCAGCTGCGTTTCCTACTTTCCCTAGGCTCGCCTTAATTGTCTCCGCTCTTTTTTCACACATATTGTTCATAGGGGGCTGTCATTGGCTTCCAGCTGTTCCTTCTATGTTCCTGCTGCACAATCTTTCCTTCTTTCGAGGATACATCTATCCTGCTTGTAGCACCCGTCCTAGAGTCTCTCAGATGAGGCTTCATGCGGCATAGATAGGAACCAGCATTGTGGCTGCCTCGACAATTGCAACAAGATGGGACGATTTTTTCAACGTTTTTAATCTTGACTCTACACTCTCTACACTAAACTATCAACACCTGGGGTCAAACTGGCATTTCCAAGCCATACAATTATTAGACAGTTAATGAACTCTGAAGCACCACGAGGCTGTTTATAAAAATATCAACAGTTGATTGGGAAGTTTTCATGTTTTTAAACTGTTTAATAAATGTTATCAAAGCCGGCAAAGATTGAAGAAAGATGTACATGTTTGTAAGTACTTGCGTAACTGCTTCGTGTTCGGGCCCATGATAACTATATGGGGTGCACAATAAACTAAGACTCTCAGGATGAGTATGTGGTTCAAAATATATACTTTAATAACAAAAATGTGAAACTTTATTTTTATGTTTCTGAATTTCTGATGATATAGACTATATATGGTTTATAATTAAGTTAAGAGTTGTATTTGTGGATGCCATTCTAAGGCTTTGGGCCTTCTTTTGAAAATTACCTGCTTGTGGCTGACATATGTAATCTGACTGTGTCAGCCATAATTCACCTAGACATCGATCCTGCGTCATAATTAACATCATCAATAAAAGATGATGATAGAGTGCAATTCAGGTATCTTTGCAACTTGATAGGAAATCGTTAAGTCCTAAATATATCTTCGTTCTTATACTTGAAATATTGTTACATTCAACGTTTGAAAACAAAGTTTATATCTGTATCTTTAATAAAAAAACATTAATGTTTATCAGCGCATCTTTGTGAATTACATATTTTATCAGTATTGCGCAGCCTGTTTTCCCCGCCTGGCTGGACAATTTCAATTTCTTAATTTATTATGCACCCCATACCCATCCCGTGGGCGGTGGTGTAAAGGATTACAGAGGCACATAATCGGTTCAGGAACTGAACCCTCTAGTTCGTTTAGCTAAGCAAATAACAATTTTTGACGCTAGTTACAAAATTATTAATGTTATATGCACATGTACACACTCATACATATATATATATATATTGTGACGGTAACGAGTTGGAAATGGTGGTCGGCAGTCTTCCAACTAGCAGGTGTCAGTGCTGGGCCACATATAATATATAAAAAAAAGAAAAGGAAAAAAAAGAGAAAAAAAAAGAATGACTGCGTGATTTGGTAATCTGTGGTAAGGTTGGAAAGACTAAAAGCAATAATAAAAAATATGGATTTTAATAACAATAAAAACACAAATTGAAATAAATGCAAAATCTTGGCTTACTGGCAAAAATAATAAACAATATAAACATGAAAATAGATTACGTTAATGGGGAGGAGAATTGATATACAAAAGTAAGTAAAATATGAATGCTGGAATATATGCACTAACTATGAACCTCTATTTGACCACACAGAGTGAGTCACTTAGGAGTTCACAGCTTGCGAGCACACAATATTCTGGCTGGCAGAAACGTAAGGGACTCCAACAATAACTGGTGAGGTCTTGTGATTGGCGGGGAGCCGGAGTGGAGTGTTGGTTGGCGGCCAATGAGGAAGCTGGATGGTCGCAAGTCGCTAGTTAGGCCGTTGAAGGGTTCGGCGCGTCGACCAGGTGCAGCAGTGGGGGGAAGGAGGGAGTTGCTGGTACGTGTGGCTAATATGTACGTTTAGCCACTACAAAACGTATCTTGTATATTGATGAGGACAGGCGTGATTCGCAGAAATAGCAGGCTAAATCTCTGATAAGAGATTATCGTCACAATATAATATATATATATATATATATATATATATATATATAATATATATACATAAGTAGTATAAAGTAGGCCTATGCCCGTGCGTTTTGCTTTTCCAGCGCACGGGCATAGGCCTACCCGTTTTTAGTTGCCCCAGTGAGATTTGACGGCCGTCTAGGCCTACCCGTTTTTAGTTGCCCCAGTGAGATTTGACGGCCGGTCTATGGCCTACCCGTTTTTAGTTGCCCCAGTGAGATTTGATGGCCGGTCTATGGCCTACCCGTTTTTGTTGCCCCAGTGATTTGACGGCCGGTCTATGGCCTACCCGTT
>WNGS01057554.1:0-10334 GCA_020271785.1 Procambarus virginalis
CTTCTATTTCAGCAATATCTCCTGCTCTAAAGGGAAAAGTGAGTATGGAGCAGTACTCAAGATGGAACAGCACAAGTGATTTGAATTTTATAAGCAATGCATGGGATCCCTAGATTTGTAGGTTCTCATAATCCATCGTATCATTTTTTAGCTAATGTTGTTTTGCTTGGTTATGTTCCCTAAACATTATTTCGGCCCAATTGAAAACTTTATTAATACTGTATTAGGTTTTAGCTTTTAGTGTCTTCTACAAAAGCAATTTTCATGCTGATTTTTGTGTCAACTGCAAAGATGATACGAAGCTGTGACTTGTATTTTGTCTATATCCAGCCTATCCTCCTGTTTACATGTACCACTTCCGGAGGAGAATGCGAAGCTCCCAAACCCGACAACTGGTTGCTAGGGCAACAAAAATAGGGCTTTAACCCTTGGGCTGTGCACATATTAATAGCTGATTGTATATAAATATAAATCCCTGATCACAGAAAAAAAAAGTTAAGTGATTGACAGTTGAGAGGCGGGCTGAAAGAGCCAGAGCCAACCCCTGCAAGAACAACTAAGTGAATACAACTAGTTGAATACATGTCCAACCCATGCCTGAAACATTCAAGGGACCCTACCTCCACCATGCCATGTGGCAGTTGGTGGAGGTAGGGTCCCCCCCCCTTGCCCAATCCAAATCCATCAAACATACCCATTGTTTTGTGTTCCTCCATGTGTCGACACTTTTAATACCCCATCAACACCCTCTTTGCTCTGCTCACCTACAACAGTATGCCAATTGACATATACTTTGACTGTCAATTGTGGGGTGTATTTGGTGAAGAGATTGCTAGAAAAAATATATATTTCAAATTGGCCTTTAGTTAATGCAGTATAATGGATATAAATGTTTTTATTGGATTTAAACATAAGTTTCAGTATTAATAATTGTATTTAATTGTAAACACATTATTATCCACTTCTCTTCAGGTTTTTTCACAAATGTTGCATGTTGGCGTGCAACTGGAGTTTGATGCCGTACACGAGGTGTTGGGTGCTACTGTTCTAGAACTAAAGAGAAATCAAGAAAAGATACAGAATCCAGGCCCTAAAGATGACGTAGAGACCGTTAAGGTAAGTAATAGAGACACCCTTTCTGTGGGGAGCCCCATTGACTCCCTGAAGCTATCCAAACTGATATGTGCTATATTAGTCTGAGGTCGTAAGTCACAGGAGTCCATTTGCCTACCGGGGACCACGAGCCAGAACTCTGGCCCCCTCAGAGAGGCGCAGGGAGCAATGGCCTATGAGCACATTACATTTAAAGTATGCCATAATTGCCATTGACCGGGAATGACCTAGAAAGGTAGCCGAATCAAAACAGACCACTGTCTGCAGGCGATGAGTCACAATAACGTGGCTAAAGTATGTTGACCAGACGACGACGTTTCGGTCCGTCCTGGACCATTGTGGAACCAACTGGACCGACTTGAGAATGGTCCAGGACGGACCGAAACGTCGTCGTCTCTTCACCTTCTAGTGTGTGGTCTGGTCAACAGACCACTGTCTGGTTAACCTGTGCACTCTACATCCGAAAAGATCAAAATAACTCGTCTAGAAAGAAAACCAAACAAGCAACCCTTCATGTGACTAACACTTCCGCTCGTTAACATTATCCCCCCCCCCGACTTCTAGGTGATGAGGGGTAACCTCATCACTGCCTCCTGCATTCCCTTTCCTTTCTACTCTGCCTCTGGACATGTTTTTTTTCATGTCTCTGAGGCTCCTTTGGGCACTTGGTTTCCACCTGTGTCCCATTATGGGGGTGTACCAATCGTACTGCTTCATTCACTTTTTATACCCTGTTTGTTTCCCTGAGGAATTGTAGGTGGTGGTCATGTCTCCCAGTCTAGTGTTCCTGGGGCTGTCTTGTCTTGTGTATGAGACTGTGGTACTTCTGTGTATTATTATTATCTCAGTCTTGTATTTACGGACTGTGGTCATTGGCTTGTTTTCATTGTTTTATTATGGGCACCGATTTTGTTCCTAACGACCTTGCCTTGTATGGTTATCTGGTTCCCTAGCCTCTGGTGCTCAGAATCCTGTCCGTATTACAGCCGGTTTAGCCATGGGGCTTATTTTTATCCGAAGGAAAAAATTTGTTTTTAATTAACATTGTGCGTCTTATCTGCTGGCAAATGTGGTAGGTAGGTCTTCACACCATGGTTCGTTTCAAGGTATCCTTGGGTTCCTCGGATTCCTCTTCTGGAGGTTTTCTTTCTCTGGGCTTCTCCTTGCTGAGGTCTGGGAGGCCCTTGGCGCGTGCTGCCTGTGAGACCCGGTTTATGCCTCTGCATTGGATCCAGTTTTGTTTGAGTTCAGTTCCTCTTACACTGGGTGCATTTTCAAGGTTTTGGTGTCTTCCTGGCTGGCAGCCTGCCTCGACGACTGGTTGGTGTGGGTTCCCTGCCAGTCTGCTTGTCTGCTAGCTGGGGTTCTGGTTCTTTGCCAGCTTGCCGGATTTGGATTCCTGGTAACTCGGTGGAAATCCCACTTGGTTCTGTCTCGGGTTTGGGCTTGGCTTGGCCTAGTGTGGGGTTCTCGGGCTGCGTTTGTTTTTTTCCCTCGTGTGGTTTTGCTCCGGTTGCGGTCCCGCCTTCAACTGTTGGGGGGTATCCGGGTCACTCAGCTGTGCAGGAGCCTGCACTTTGCTCTGCTGGTTTATCCACTGGGCAGGGTTTGGCTTCAGAGGCTGTTCTGGTATCTTCAAAGCGGCCTCTTTTGACGCTCTCACATTCGCTGGGTTCATTTCCCGGTGTCCTTGCATTGGTTGCTGTGTCTCTGGCTTCCTCTTCAGAGTTTTTGAGGTTTGGTGCCTTGGCCCCTTTCTCTTCTCCTCGCTTGACGTGTTCACGGATGCCTTGTATCTCAGTTGGGGATTTGTGACCAGCGCTCACTCAACCGGACAGGGTGTTGGGCGCCGTCCTTCCTTCGAGCTTACAGCATGGTGTGGAACTTTACGACTGTGTGGCAGGTGCTGCACCAGATCTGGCTACGGCTTCCTCGGGGCTTGGTGATCCGGCTCAATTTGGACTGCTCACCCATGGTTCATTGTCTTAAGTGAGGGAGGGGGGTGTCTCTTCGGTTCGTGGCTTTGGGGCTGCTCACATTCAGGATGTGTCCAAAGTCCTGGCAGGTGGCCTGTCATGCTTCATTCCTCTTTCCACGGAATGGACAATCACCGGCGCCTTCTTCCTCTGGCTTTGTCAGACATACGGGTGCCCGGAGGTGGACCTTTTCGCAATGGTGTGGTCTCTGCATCTCCCATTGTATGTGGGGCTGTTACCCAACTGTGAGGCCTCGTGGTAGATGCTTTTCGGCAGGACTGGTCGAGGTGGGGTTCTTGTTCCTCTTTCCCCCTGGTCTAGCTGTTGCTCCGTGTTCTGGCTTGGCTGGATTCATATTGGGGGTCAGTGGTTCCACAGTCCATTGTGGCTGGCTCAGCCTTGGTGTCAGGTGCTGCTTGCTCTATGTCCAAACCCGGGCATTTTTCCATGGCTCCGGCTCTTTCAGCAAATCTGACCAGTGAGGTAGCTCGCTTCTTTGCCTTTCTGCTCTACACTACATGTGTGGCCTTTCTGGCGCGTGTATATCGCCATTTGTATGGTGATTAGGTGGCTACTTTGATGGTTTCCCAACCATGTTCTTCTCGGTGACAGTATGTAGTTTCTTGTCTGTCTTCCTGTCGTTTTCTTCCTCTTAGTCAGTTTTCGGTGATTTTGGACCAGGTTGTTTGTGCTTTCTCTCTTGGCATTTTCTGGATCAGCATCTCGTGCCTCCTACTGTCGCTTCTTATTGCAAGGCGTTGGCAGAGCCTCTCCAGCTTGCTTTCGGGGTGGATGTTGCTTCCATTTCGTTCTGCAAGCTTTCACTTGCATTTTTTCACCTTCGGCCTGTTCATGCACCGCCTGAGCCTTCTTGGTCTTTAGACTTTGTTTAGACTTGCTTTTCTTTCTTCTCCTTGCCTTGTTTTGGCCCCTTCATTTCAGGAGGGCTTTTGGAAGGCCTTGTTTTTGTCGGCCTTGGACTCTGGGGGTCGTGTTGGGGAGCTTCATACTCTCCTCCTCCAATGGGGATCCTGTTCGTTTGGTCCCGGTGGTCATTTTGTTCGTTTGCAGCCTTCTTCTTTTCTGGTGAAGAAGACGGCGGGCTTCCAGAGGGATCCGTTGGTTGCTGATGCTTGGTTGATTAGGCCGGAGGTGCATCACGTGTTGTGTCCAGTGATGGCTTTACAACACTACCTTCGGGCCACTGGTTCAGTGATGATGGACACTCTTTGGTGTGGATACAGTTTCCCTAGTTTCCTGTTCCCAGGCTCATGTGTCTCAGGTAGTCCACAGTGTCATAAAGTCCAGCCAGCTTGCGGTCTACCTCGTGCCCATGACATACGGAAGTACGCTGTACTCGCTGAGGATTTTGGTAACATGTCTTGGGTTGCATTCGGACATGGGGGTTTTGGAGGTCGAACAGGGTCCTTGCTGCCTGATATCTAGTGAACGTTCCAGCCTCTCTCCGTCTTTGTGTGGCTTTGGGGCGTATGTCGCGGCCGTCGGTCTCTTCTTCGACTTGAGCCCTGTGATGCTGCCGCCTCCCAGGTAAGTCCATTTTTCCTTATCTTGGTAGTTAGCTTCAGGGAGCCAACAGGGTCATCATGGTCATCGAACAAAGTCATCAGGTGTTGCGTCCGGTTGTGGCTCTGCGCCATTGCTTGTGCACCTTGGCTTCTGTGGCCATGGACGCACTTTTGGTTGGTTGATTTCCCTTGTTCCTTGTTCCAGGGCTCGGTCTCTCAGGTCGTTTGCAGGGTTATTAAATCTAGCCAGCCTGCGGTCTACCCTTGTGCCCATGTTGTTCACAAGTATGCTGCTCTGACCACTGTGTTTGGGAACATGTCTCGGGCTGACATTCAGGCACGAGGGTTTCGGAGGTTGAACAGGGTCCTGGCCGCCCATTATTTGGTGAATATTCCTGCCCCTGTCGTTCATGTGTTTCCTTGGGTCACAGGTTGCAGCCAGTTGTCTCATCTTTGGGTTGAGGCATGCGCTGTGGCCACCTCCCGGGTAAGTCCCTATTTTACTTATCTTTGGTTATGTAGCTCCAGGGAGCCGAAGAGGCTTCCTGACACCCTTCCTCTCTCCGGTCCGCGGTTTTGTTTTGTTTTTGATGCTTAGCCTCCGAACTGAGGTGTGGGCAGCCAGCGCGAGGGTCTGGGGGCTGTCCCCTCCCGGGGGTGGGGAGAGCTGTGAGGACAAGCTATGTAGTTGTGGTGGATGACTATTGCTTGTTAACTTCTTTCCTTTGTTTTCTTTTGGGGAGTTCTGTTTCTCTGTTCGGTCTTGGGTTTTTTGCAATTTCCTACCAAGTGGGGTTTTTGATGTCTACCTTTCTAGGTGCCTAACCCTGGTTGATATCAGACATGGAATACCATGAAAGACAAGGGGGGGTTTCCTTAGGCCATTGCTCCCTCGCCTCTCTGATGGAGCCTAGCTCTCTGAGGCTAGTGGTCCCTGGTAGGCAGAACGCCACTGACTGAAGCCCCAGACTAATATAGCATATATCAGTCCGATAGCTCCAGAGTCAAAGGGGCGGCCCACTGAAAAAAAAATCAAATTGGGTTTTGAGATTTGAATATTCCTGCCAAAAATTTAGCATCAAATACTCACAAATATCTGTTTTATTATATGGTGTACTTTGTATATACTTTCCTATGATTTGTATTTAATTTGATTATGTTTTAGGTTCATGTTGGCAAATCACCATTATTGCCAAAATCTTTTTGGTAGTCAAGGCAACTTAATTAAAATTTTCTTTTATAATTTACATTTCTTTAAAATGAAGCTCAAATGTACCTAATAATTTAGGCTATTTAATGACAAAAAAAAAAAAAAATTGAAAAGCAGCCACAAAAATGATCTGGGCCCCTTGAAGCCTTTAATCAATATTTATGTAACTAATTTTTCTGTTTGTGTGCAGGATGAAATGGAAAGTAACATGATCACAGCTCTTTACCTGATCATGATTGCAATGTGTGTGGCGAAGGGTCGGTCAACATCTCAACACGGTGGTGTTGCAAATGGCGGTGTTGGAGGAAATAATGGTATTGGGGGAATTAATGGAGGCATTGGAATTGCGGGGTTTGCAATTCGTAGTGTAGATGGAGATTCCGTGAGACAGTCTCCTCAGCACTTAAATCAGGTCGTGGAGAAAGAATCTCAAGTGCATCACACTGTTTATGGGTATGTTGGACAAATCTATATCATAACATTATGAATGTTTTGAAATATTTTTCTTTCTAGAGTGGATATTAAGAATATTTAAAGCATTTTGATAATGTAATGTTACATGTCTTTACAGCCTTGTTCGAGTTGAAGCAAGAACGCGCTCTGGACAAACCTTGCTGCATCTTGCGGTCAATCCAGAAACCCCAGTTGATGACTTCCACACAAATCATATTTGCAGGTAGAGTGGTTGGATCAATATTGTGAGCAGTAGTCTGGAAAATATCTGAAAGAACTTCAGTTATTTATTCATTTACTTATTACCTTATTACTTATTACTTCAGTTACTTATTACCTCTTCATACTTATTCATATGTACACACTTGTCAAAATTTATTGATTGAATTGGCTATGATTACTAATGCATAGTGTGTCAACCAAAATATAAAGGGTTGAATATAATGAAATGCCCCTCTCTGGTTGGCTTGGTGTAGCTTCTAATGCTTGTACACTGGTACAGTACTACCAAACCTTAGCTCCACATGCCAGGTCTTGGAGACCCATCCATTGCCTATTGGAGGCAATGAGCCAGAATCTGGCTCATTTTTTTAAAGTGAGCAAAGCCTGAGGATTGGACATGAACTCAAAATCAGGTTAAAATCCACCAGAAAGCACAGGCACAGCAAAACGGCAATCGTTTGAAGGAAATTACGTAACCCCAGTTAAGACCAACAAGTGGTCACTGCTGCGGATACACATCCTAACTGATTTGCCTGACCATTATTGGATGGTAACCTGGTCACTCACTGTCCCAGCTATCTAGCTATCTTATCTGCTCACTTGGAAACCATCCATGCCAAAACTTTCCCAACTCTATGAGAAAGAAGGAACAGAACCGGGATGGGGTTCCCACCTTCCTCCTTGGGTTCCTTGGGCCCCACCAGAAAAAAATGACAGGAGAAAGAAGGCTGAAAAGACTGCGTCTTCCTTGATTTTCAAATAGCATTTAATTCTGTTTGTCATAATAGGTTAGTTTATATGGTGAAGAGACAATATTGGATAAATGGAAGAACACTTGAGCTGGATAAAGGAGTACCTAACAAAAGGAAAATAAAAGGTCATAGTGAGAAAGGTTTTAAGCTGGAGGGATGTGACAATTGTGAGATTAACTATGGATTGGTCATGTGCCATTGCAGTATGTGTTGGAACTCAATGTGTCTCAGGATAGATATATTCAAGTTATATTAATCATGTATGTCACTAGCATGTACCAGTCCTCCTACAATGAGACTACCAGCTTGGCAAGGAACACAAGGGATAATCTAAACACAGCTAGAAGTTAATCCATATATATATATATATATATATATATATATATATATATATATATATATATATATATATATATATATATACATATGTCGTACCTAGTAGCCAGAACGCACTTCTCAGCCTACTATGCAAGGCCCGATTTGCCTAATAAGCCAAGTTTTCCTGAATTAATATATTTTCTCTAATTTTTTTCTTATGAAAAGATAAAGCTACCCATTTCATTATGCATGAGGTCAATTTTTTTTCATTGGAGTTAAAATTAACGTAGATATATGACCGAACCTAACCAACCCTACCTAACCTAACCTAACCTATCTTTATAGGTTAGGTTAGGTTAGGTAGCCGAAAAAGTTAGGTTAGGTTAGGTTAGGTAGGTTAGGTAGTCGAAAAACAATTAATTCATGAAAACTTGGCCTACTAGGCAAATCGGGCCTTGCATAGTAGGCTGACAAGTGCGTTCTGTCTACTAGGTACGACATATATATGTATATATATATATATATATATATATATATATATGTATATATATATATATATATATATATATATATATATATATATATATATATATATATATATATATATATATATATATATATATATAGGGGTACCACCTCTGGTGCAAGTGTAGGGACCCATAGCCTCGGAGAAGAAAATAAAGAGTACTCAGAGAAGACCTTGTGGATCCTCACTGAACACTTTGATATTTTCTTCTCCTACCACCCCTATTCTTTTGGTATGTGTGTATATTTATCTAACTTTATTTGAAAATGTCATTACACAAAAAAGTTACAGTATTGATTACATGCAGGGTACAAGGCTGCTTGTTACAAGTTGAAAAGCTCCTCCAGCTCCTCAGATGGCGGGCAGGAACCATGGATGCAGTGAGCATTTCCTCTCTGGATTGCCACACTGAGGCGCTGAAAAAGAAAACTGGCAGCCCTAGGGTCTCTAGTTGTTTCGATTAGCTTAGACCCCAACTCCTTCAAAAAGCTAGCAGCACTTTTACCCCAGGCACCAAGTGTCTCTGAGGCAATGGGGACAAAATTGTAGTGGTGCTCAAGGTCTCTGTATTTACGTGACTTGGCCGCTTCCCGGTGATTGGCAGCTCCTCCTGCTTGAGTGCTGCTGCTATATATATATATATATATATGTATATATGCAAACAAGCCTGAATGGTCCCCAGGACTAGATATATGTATGTATATATATATATATATAGATATATGTATATATATATGTATATATATATGTATATATATATGTATATATATATGTATATATATATATATATATATATATATATATGTATATATATATATATATATATATATATATATATATATATATATATATATATATATATATATATATATATATATATATACACACACACACACACACACAATATATTATATATAATATATTATATAATATATATATTACATATATTATATATATATATATATATATATATATATATATATATATATATATATATATATAATATATACATATATATACACACACACACAATATACAATATTGTGTACAATATATTTATTTATTTATATACAAGAAGGTACATTGGGTTTGTGAGAATACATAGCAAAGTATTTACAATCTTGTAAAGCCACTAGTACGCGCAGCGTTTCGGGCAGGTCCTTAATCTAACAAATAATTTGAAGTAGGTAAATTCTAGCAGAATTAATAAAATGATAACAGATACAATGCAAGAAAAAAAATGAGATGAGAGAGATTAGTAAGTATATTAAAGCACATTGGTATATTAAAGCTCTGATTGATTACATTGACAGCTTGATTGGTAATTTAAACAAGATTAATAGACACCCATACAGCTGATTGATAACACATATAAGAAGACAGCAATGATCACGATGGTAAAGATGTTCAGATTGGGTACATAAAGAGTGGGAGACTGGGTAGTAATAGATACAGTGCAATTTTAAAGTAACAAGGTAAAAAACTATGAAGATGAAGTTAGGTACTTTTTAGTGTTGTTTTTGAATGACGGTTTTGAATGAATGTTTTTGAATGTTTTTTCAATGAATTAAATGAGTACTGTATATTGTACACAATATTTCACAATATTTATACCAGCCTACACCACCAGGGAGGCCTGGTCGATGACCGGGCCGCGGGGACGATAAGCCCCGGAAGCACCTCAAGGTACCACCTAGAGTCACAAACTGTGATCCACATGAGCATCCAATGTCACATCCTAAATCCTAATACTGTATCACTGATCTCTAAATCTCTGATCTCCAGAGATTTACCTTTCTCAAATCACCAGCCAAATGGAGGCTGGTGATTTGACTCAAAGGAAACAAACTCGCAGAATTCATCACGAGATGTCGGCTGGCTACTCGGCGAGTGTGAGGCAAGTTGTGACCACCTGGGCATGTTAAACCAATACTCAGTTAACCCGGCTGAATCCATACCATACCTCCTGCATCGAGGTCCTGTCCAGATTGAGACCTGCCAAATGGTGGCATCTCTTTTTTATTCAGCCTCCTCAGACCATTCCCAGTCAACATGTGAACCAACTTCCTCTTAACCAATGAGGCAGACAAAGTCCGTCATATACATATTGCACTTCCGGTCACCTATCTGATTTGACGCCTCTACTCGAGAGTCGTGGTAGTCAAACCTTGCCTACCGTGACCACTGACCCAGAGAGCCAACTGCCCACTGGCTCGAATTGATTTGCCACACACATGC
>WNGS01057558.1:0-14125 GCA_020271785.1 Procambarus virginalis
TTGATAAGCTTATATGGACCCAAAATTTTCTTAGTTAACTTATACATAGGACCAGACCTGTTTTGGTTAAGTATCATTACTACAGATCCAATAGTTATTTTACTGGGTTTAGCTCGTTCATTCCTTGCTCGAGTGAACTCGGCTGTAGCTTTGGACAATTGTTCTCGTATTTTCTTGAATACTAGTTGCATTTGTCTACGCTTTACTTGAACAAAATCATCTACGTTATATAAGGGAGTAGGAGGTATGTTATCATTCACATTAGGGAGGATCTTATCTGTACCATAAAGAATAGCGTGAGGTGTGTCTCCTGTAGAAACATTAATTGAAGAATTTATAGCACACTGAATTAAGGGTATAAAATCATCCCAATTGTTGTTATCAAAATTCAAAGTGACTCTCAAGGCATCTAACACTTTTCTGTTAGTACGTTCGGCAGTCCGTTTGCTAGCTGGATGATAAGGCATGATGCTACATTTTTAATGTTATATAAATCACACAAGCTAGTTAAAATACTATTACTGAATTCTGGACCATTATCTGAAAGGATTACTTTAGGCATACTATATCTACAAATTATGTGGTCATGGAATGCACTGGCTATAGTTTCTGCTGTTTTGTTCGGGATAGGAACTAGTTCGCAAAATCGTGAAAAATTATCGACCATTACAAGCAAATGTTTGTTCCCTTTCTGTTTCAGCAAAATTTGTCAATAAATCCATCGATACTCGTTCCCAAGGAGCTTTAGTTGTTGGGTACATCTGAATTGGATTAGGTCCTGAAACATGTCCCTTGTGCTGTAGGCAAGTTAAACATCTGTCAACATAATGAGTAATGTCCTTAGCCATTTTTGGCCAAAAATACTTTAATCGACCTTGTTGGAGTGTACGATCCTTTCCTGGATGTGCACTTGCAGGAGCATCATGGATAATTTTTAACACAGTTGGTACCAAGACAGCTGGAACAACTAACTGACAACATTTCCTCGGGGCTGTCCCTAGCTTTACTACTCTGCACAGTAAATTGTCTAACATAACTAGTTCTTTCAATGGTACTGGCGGTTTATGAATCGGGCGAGTGTCTTGCTTAGTCAAAAATTTAATGACGGGTGCCCATATGGGGTCTTGTCTCTGTTCCGTTTCTACTACTGTAGCATCTAATGCTGGGTAATTTAACTGAATCGCAGCTACGTGTCGAGAAAACGCATCGGCTACAACATTTTGCTTTCCTGGAATATATCCAAATGTGGGATTGAATTCTTGAATTGTGAGCAAATATCTAGCAAACTTTCCAACTGGATTCTTATTTTGAACAAGGGAATTAATGGTTGGTGATCTGTAAGAACATGAACTGGGTAATTATAAATTGTATCTCTGAAATGTTTAAGTGCCCAGACAACTGCTAAGGCTTCTCGTTCTGTTGCGCTATAATTTTTCTCTTCTTTAGATAATGTACGGCTAGCATAAGCTATTGCGTGATCTCTGTGACCTTCTGTTTGAAGTAATGCAGCACCTAAACCTATGTCACTAGCATCTGTAACCAACGTAAAAGGTTTAGAAAAATCTGGGTACCTAAGGACAGGTGACGAAATCAAGGCTGCTTTGAGTTTTTTGAATGACTGATCCTGGGCCTCTCCCCAAACAAAGGGTTCATCTTTTCTTTGCAACTTGTAAAGTGGAGCGGCTATAATAGAGAATCCAGCAATAAATGAACGATAAAATCCTACAAGACCTGTGAACTGTCTTACGGCTTCTGCGGTACGAGGCGTTGGAAAATCACGGGCAGCAATAATTTTTGATTCATTCAATGTAATACCTGAAGGTGTAACTGTATGACCTAGGAAATTAATCTTCTCTTTTAAAAATGAACATTTTGCAAGCTTTATTTTTAAATTAGCTTCAGCGAGCTTTGCAAGTACTTTTTCAAGGTTCTGGAAATGAGTCTGAACATCTTGCGACATGATTATGAGATCATCAAGGTAAACTAGAAGTGTACTTCCTATCAATCGACGAAATAGATTTGTCATGAGCCGTGAAAAAGTTATTGGACTACTCCGCAAACCAAATGGCATTCTTTTGAAATGAAAATGACCATTGGGAGTACTAAAGGCTGTCAATTGTTTACTTTCCTCATCAAGGGGGATTTGCCAGAATCCCTGCAACAAATCTAACGTTGAGAATACTTTATTTCGACCAATACTTTGCAACAAATCATTTAGAACTGGAAGTGGGAAACGATCAGGTATTGTTACTCTGTTAAGCTTTCGATAATCGATTACAGGTCTCCAAGTCCCATCTCGCTTTGGTACAAGAATCAATGGAGCGTTCCATGGTGAATTACTCGATTCGATTACATCACTCTGTAGCATTTCCTCTATAAGTCTATCGGCTTCTGCTCTCTGAGAATGGGGAAGACGGTAAGCTGGTACATAAATAGGGTAGTTCCTTGTTCAAGTGGAATTTTATGTGTAATAAGAGGAGTGAGACCTAACTTTTCTCCTGGTAGGCGACAACGGCTCTATTTCTGTTCAAAATTTCCAAAAGCTGAGCCACAGAGTCAGGAAAATCAGTAGGACTGAGGTGTTGCGCTTGCACCTCTGGCTGAGATCCTTGTTCTCCTGGCGTGAGAGTACAAACAGTATGATCCATGGAGACATCATCCACAACTCGCACCGGTAACGAGTAATGGGCAAAATCTACAACATGGGTACCAGACTGGAGATGGATGTCGGCATTACTAGTGTTTGCAATAAATAATGTAACAGTACCGTCCTGCACTGTGTGCCAGGAGGGTTCAACAAACGTACCATTCACTTTACACGTTTCACTTTCCGCAATCACATCCGACAACTCAGGCACTCCCTGAACCTTAACTCTTATTCTGGTGAGAGAATGAGAGTGCAGCACAGTGTCAGTAGCCGTGGAACCACTGACTTCAGAGATGGAAGCTGCCAGGCGAGCAAGACAACGAGAATCCGTTAGGGCGTCCCCTTCCAGAAGATCCCGATACTCACTCTCCTTAACAACTGCACCACTACGATGCTTCAATCGAGTGCCTATTTTCTCGGGTATGCTAACACGACAATGATCTGACAAACCTACGCTAGCAAGGCGGGTGTCAACGAAATTAACGTAGTCCGATTGAAGATTGAACTCATGGCCCTGTCGATACATGCTACACAAGGGTATGATATGGTCTTTGATACTTATGTTCCAACGATGGGGAAACAATGCAATATTTTCATCAATCATGGTGTACAGACCTAAGAGAATGTCTCCAGGAAAATGAATAATGTCAACAACTAAACATGTTATAGACAATGTGACATCATTGAACTTGAGTGGGAGGTCAATTTCACCCTGAACTTTTACTTTATTTCCTGAAATACCACTTAGAAAAGGTATGTGTGACTGTTTTAAAGTAGTTGGGTGCTTACTTTCAATGTCTCTAAGAGCTGAAGGCTTGACAATATTAATTTTTGCACCTGAATCAAGAAAAACTTTTAAAACTCTACCATGTACAATGGCTGATACAAGGGGACCATCACTTGAGACTGGACAAGTTACTACTTTTGACTTATGTTGTCTGGGATATCTGCGTCTTGTCTGGGTTAAATGTACTGTGGTTCCGTCAACATCTACAACTGGTCTAGAGTCAGTGTCCTCCTCTGTCAAGTGTCCAAATCTGTTTTGGGTAGCTACTGCATACACAGGGAGTGCACTAGGATTGGCTAGCTTGAATTGGTTAGCGGATGGCCTTGGGGGTTTCCCGACGACATGGAGTGAACATTCTGAACTCCAGCATTCTGCGACTGAGTATTATAATTTGAAGTTGCATTATAGTTGGGCTGGGAGTTGTAATTACGAGGGTTCTGATAATGTCTTGGACGCTGTGAGCCTCGCCAAGACTGACCATGGGAGTTACGAGGTGGAGATGCCCTTTGCCTAGCTCTACAATCTGCAGTGTGGTGACCAACTTGTTTATGGTATTTGCAATATGGTAGCCTAGGATGATTAGATTGACGAGGGGACCGAGAGAATTGTCTAGGAGGTGATGATCTAGGGGCGGACCAACAGTCCCTTGCGATGTGGTTACTCTTACCACAGTGCCAACATGAGGAAGCGGATGGTTGTGGACTATGGCGTTTCGGTAATTTATGAAGCGGCGAATTTGAATTTGACTGAGGGCTACGAGCATGGGTGCGGTTCTGCGACCAAGAGTTTTGAGAATTTGTGGAAGGCTGCTGAGAGCTTGTTACTACATTTACAGTATCAGAGGGTGGCAACAGTTGAGCACTTCGGGGAGCTAGTTTATCGGCAGCATTGTTAATGGCTTCAAACACTTCACCAATTTCATGTTTAACACCAAAATTTTGTTGCTCAACGATTGGCTTAGTATGCTCGGGGGCAAAATGCATTAAAGTACCAAACGCTATCATTTTAGCCATAGACTCAGGGGACAGATTGTCGTCTTTATCTACCCAAGTCGAATTATTCATAGCCGACACTAAGGCATAAAGATACTGATCGAGGCGGCTAGTAAACGCATTAAACGATTCACCAGGCTGCATGGTGGCATTGGCAATTTTCTTGACTAACCTATACGGGTCAAGGTCTCCTTTATTAACAAAGCGACGGCGAAAGAAATCTTTAAATTCAGACCAAGACTGGAGGCTAACAATGGCTTTCTTATCAACAACGAAACGTGCATCACCTCTGGTTGTGTCTACAGCTGACCGTGCAATTGCCAAGTATTCGGCATCAGTAGGCTTAGAAAAACGTGCAACTGTTTTCGCTTCAACCTTACTAAACCAAGACTCTAAAAGGCGCAATTCGCCAGCAAAAAGAGGAATAGCCATTTCCTGAGCTGATCTCTGGCCATTGGGATGAGCAACTGCTCCTGTTAAACACTTTCGCGCTTAGCAGACGCGATAAGTGTCCAATCTTTTAAGTCCTGAGTACTTAGCAGACGCACGCGCGAGTCCAACGATAAAATATTTGTATAAATTCCATTTTCTATCCGATTGTGTTGGGGATAGTTTAGAAATGTTCACCATGAAATTTACGTTTTTTCTAATAACCGAAGAGCTTATTAAAGAAAACTGCATGGCAGTGATTCATCTTGGTATAACAATTGTATGGCGCCGATATGCCGCCGCGGGTAACACTTCAGCCACTTCCAACCGTCTTGTGGGTTGGTTGCGACATTGATTCTATATTTATATTCATATGTCCGTATAGAGAATTTTATTGCGGTTCCAATGATACCATAATCAATGATGTAGGATAAATGTGGTCATCGCAATCATTAAGAGAGTGGAAACATTTGTTGCTGTTTGGCGCTCTCGCCAAACAGTTTGGCGAGAGCTTCTGTTTCTGTTTGAACTGTTTCAAACAGTTTCTGTTTGGCAGTATTTTATAGGTATGTTCTTATAGAGAATTCTATTGCGAACACAGTGATACCAAATTTAAATACGTAGGTCTACAATTAGTGTCAGGACAGTGAAAAGAGTATACACTTTTCGCTCCTACCGCTTAAGCGCGCGAGACGCCCAAAGCACTTGGGTATGTTTTTTTACGCTGCGCCGAAAGCGCTAAAGTGTTAAGTCTGAGGGAGTTTCAACAGTGGTAGGCATTGTTACAGCCGTGGAATTAATATTTGAACGCAGATTATAATTAAGTGCACCTGGCATCGGAGATAGTATACACAACAATAAACACTCAAAAAAGATATCAACTTGGCTAAAGTAAAAAAATTGGCAGAAATAAAATTATTAAATTAGGCTAGGCAAGAAAACAATTAAGAACAAGCAAATTGTGAATTAATTTTAGCAATCTTTCATTAAAAATGACTGGAATTAGATGTATGTAAATTAATTAAACCAGACTAAGCACACCAATTTAGAATAAAAACTGGAAAATGCAATTGCAAAATTTCATTAAAAAGATTCAACACAACAAGTGGCAATGCATGAAAAATGGATTTAGCAAAAACAAATTGCACACAGGCACATGGGTAACATGTTNTCAGACCAAGACTGGAGCTAACAAGGCTTTCTCATCAACAACGAAAAGTGCATCACCTTGGTTGTGTCTATGGCTGACCGTGCAATTGCCAAGTATTCGGCATCAGTAGGCTTAGAAAAACGTGCAACTGTTTTCGCTTCAACCTTACTAAACAAGATTCTAAAAGGCGCGATTCGCCAGCAAAAAGAGGAATAGCCATTTCCTGAGCTGATCTCTGGCCATTGGGATGAGCAATTGCTCCTGTTGAGTCTGAGGGAGTTTCAACAGTGGTAGGCATTGTTACAGCCGTGGAATTAATATTTGAACGCAGATTATAATTAAGTGCACCTGGCATCAGATATAGTATACACAAATAAACACTCAAAAAATATCAACTTGGCTAAAGTAAAAAAAAATTGGGAGAAATAAAATTATTAAATGGGCTAGGCAAGAAAATAATTAAGAACAAGCAAATTGTGAATTAATTTTAGCAATCTTTCATTAAAAATGACGGAATTAGATGTATGTAAATTAATTAAACCAGACTAAGCACAGTAATTTAGAATAAAAACTGGAAAATGCAATTGCAAAATTTCATTAAAAAGATTCAAACAACAAGTGGCAATGCATGAAAAATGGATTTAGCAAAAACAAATTGGACACAGGCACATGGGTAACATGTTATTGTAAAAGTGTAAAAAAATGCTTAAAGGAAAAAATTTCAAGGTTAGGTCTGGAGAAATATCAGAATTTTTCTATGTTCAATTGTCTATGGAAATTTCAAAAATAAATTTATATTATGCAAAATATTCTGCTAGGAACAATTATTTCTTACTTCTCAGGAATTTGAATTCACCAATAACACTAGTAGAACACTTAATATTCAAATCAATTACTGTGAGAAGCAGGAATGTTGAAATTACACAAGAAAACTGTGGGCATGGAGTACTGCACTCAGCTCCAATATTTAACAAGTCACTGAATGGTTAATTCACAGGATATTATGGATATTATTTACGTTAAACCTCATTAAACCATAGCACACGATATTTGAACCCTTATTTACTTAACTCAGGGCTGCAGGATTTGCGATATAACGGTAGCCAGTACCAAACGACGACGAGACGTGTGAAGAGGCACATGTGGGGCGTGTTTACATCTGGCTGGACAAGCAACGCTCCTAGCGGCGGTCGCACGAAGCTGGGGGACCCCACAGTAGCACGAAGTTGGAAGCACGAAGATAAATTTGAGACGACGATATTGCGACGATAGTGGTGGAGAAAACAATAGGACGAAATTCACACCATTGGTTTAGCAGAGGCTGGCGGTGATGGTGAGAAGCGATGAGGTGTCGATGTGGCAGCGTGGCGTCGATGTGGCGACGTAGCGACAAAATAAACAACAATCGTAGTCTATTTTTTTTCACAAATTCCTCTCGAATAACTTGTAGAACACCCCACAATTATCAATTGACGCTTGCGACGATGGCTGACGACGATTGCAATAGCTGGAACACTTCCAAAGCTTGATGCTGTCAGCTGTGGTGGCGGTGGTGGTGCTGCAGGTGGCTCCACGTGGCGCGCGATTTTCAAATGGCTGGTGCGGGAATCTTCCCTTCCCACTGTTGAATTTGCGTTCAAACAGGAAATTATTGACCCTTACTTCTGATACGTTGGTCTGGAGTAGTGGTTGATGGCAGGACCCCGGTCTGACACAATATTTGACGCGTGGGTTGCAGGATGGTGGCGTATGGAGGTGGCGTGGGTGGCGGGTGGAGGCGGCGGTTGCACGAGGGGATGCTGGTTATCTTGAATTTGCCAGAAAAAAATTTCTAGATCCCACTGCTGCTACCAGTATTCTTTGCCTCGTGTGGGGGTTGAATGTAGACACAGATGTTGGTTCGTTGATTTATTGGCTAAGGCAACAAGATATATATCTGGCCAGCCGAGGTCCTCACTACTGATGTGGGTCTGTGGAGATGACTGACTACCTCAAGCATGGCTGGTGGCTGAGAATCTGGCATGACGTCAGAGGCCTACTCGGCTGTGATTGGTTATGTACCAACTGGCGGGGAATTTGAATATAACACATAGAATCAAACGGCAAATGTTGACGTTCTTTTTAAGAGGACAGTTTGCTGCCAGTCCTTTGACCATTTCAAAACCCTATCTAGATCAACTTGAAGTAATAGTGAGTCCTCCTCCGAATTAATTTCCCTACCGATTTTCGTATCATCGGCAAATTTGCAAATGTTGCTACTCAAACCTGAATCTAAATCATTTATATATATTATAAACAACAGAGGTCCCAGGACAGAGCCTTGAGGCACTCCACTTAAAACATTTTCCCACTCTGACTTGACTCCATTTATACTAACTCTCTAATGATGATAGAGTTACAAGGTACGAGCTAGATGGTGTTGAGATTGCGAAGTCGAATTGCGAAAGGGATCTGGGAGTTATGATAAGTAAGAATTTAAAACAAAAGGATTAATGCATGAATGTTCGTAATAAGGCAAATAGGACACTGTGATTTATTTATCGAAGGATTAGTATCAAGACACCTGGTGTGGTTCTTCAGCTATATCTTGCTCTGGTTAGGCCCCCATGCAGTTCAATTTTGGTCGCCGTACTATAGAATTGATATAAATTCACTTGAACGTGTCCAGCGTAGGATGACTAAGTTAATTCCCCAAATTAGAAATCTTTTGTATGAAGAAAGATTAACAAAGCTTAAATTGCATTCACTGGAAAGGCGAAGAGTTAGGGGTGACATGATAGAGGTTTACAAGTGGATGAATGGAAATAACAAAGGAGATATTAATAGGGTATTAAAAGTATCAACACAAGACAGATCACGAAACAATGGGTATAAATTGGATAAGTTTAGATTTAGGAAAGACTTGGGTAAATACTGGTACAGTAACAGGATTGTTGATTTGTGGAACCAATTACCGCGTAACGTGGTGGAGATGGGGTCCCTCGATTGTTTCAAGCGCGGGTTGTACAAGTATATGAGTGGGATTGGGTGGTTGTAGATAGAAGCTGCCTTGTATGGGCCAATAGGCCTTCTGCAGTTACCTTTGTTCTTATGTTTTTAAGTTCTTAAGAGACAACTAACACAACACTCTGTTTTGTTTTAGTAAGTAAAATATTATTACTGTTATTTAATACTAGTTAAAAAAAGAGAACATAGTTTCATATATTCTGGTTGAATTTTTATTTTCACCCAAACTGTCAATGTGTATACTCACGTAATTGTGCTTGGGGGGGGGAGGGGGGAATTGAGCTTAGGCTCATTGACCTCGCCTATTAAATGTCAATGAACTTGTGTGCAGATTGCCCAGCCAACTAGGCTCAATTATATCTACTTTTAAAATGGCGTTTGGTGTCTGCCTCCATCACTGCATAATGCATTCTATCTCTTAGGTACTCTGACACTCTTCTTTCGACACTCAAGTTTTCCAAAGCTTCACCAAACTTTAACCAACAACAAGATTCCTTTCATCATTGAGATTTCATGTAATCTTATCTGGGGTACTTCTCATTTAGAACTAAGTCAAGAAAAAATAAAACAATGACAACTCAAAACTTTTTCTCATTGCTCATGCCCTCAGCTCGGGACTAGCCTGGTGGTATCCCTCTGAACCTTTTCTATTTCATTTTGTGTTGGACTAGATCTGAAACTGTGTATGGAGTCTGCCTCCACCATATCACGGCCTATATTGCATTCCAACTGTTAACTACTCTGACACTTTTCTTCTAAACTCAAAGCTCTCTCTATCGTCCCCTCTTTCTACACTCAAAGTTCTTTCAAACTTCCCTGTGGCAAATTTGGGTACTAAATTTCCACTTGTGTGGAAACCATATATGTTATTTTTTTATGCAGGATCCAACATGTATTCAATTTCGATAAAGTAAGATAAGTGAAAGGATATTTATATTGAATATCGTAGAGAAGAACGAGGGACTCTAGAAACTGGAGAAATTTGTTTTGTGGACAGTGTATATTACGTTATAGACAGTGTCGACCGTAAATTTGTGATACACTGAAAAATTGACTTCGAGGCCCAAGTTGGAATGAGCACCATCAGTACACAGTACGTTAGAGTATCTGGTCGAGTGAGGGCTAAAGTACTCCAAGAGAGTGAACTGAAAGCAAAAGTCTAGCATTCCGTAAAGAAATTACGAGAGATAATAAAATTCCTAACAGATATAACATGGGAATCAGGCTAAGGGGAAAGACGGCCAAGATATGATGAAATACGTGCACACAGAAGTGCAAAAGGCAGCAGAAAAAGTTTATACCGGGACCAAATGTAAAAAATGAAATGCAGGTCAGAAACCCATGTTTTAATCAGATATGTAAGCTAGCTTGGCAACAAAGTAAAGGAGACATGAGAAACTATAGAAATAACGAACACTGAGAGCAGAAAGGTTACCAAAGAGCGCAGGAATGAATACGTCAGGGTGAGTTGAGAGGCAGAAGGGCAAATGAAAAATCGACATAGCAAACAAGGTTAAGACCCCAACCCAAATTGCTGCATAGCCACAACAGGAGAAAGACAACCATGAAGGAACAGGTAATGAAACAGAGAATATGGGCAGACAGATTCCTACAAACGACAAAGAAGTTGTTTGGCGAGGAACTCAATAAAAAAAGTCCAGGAAGTCTTCACATTAGAGCAAGAGAGAATTCCAAAGAGATAAGAGAAAGGAAGATTAGCCAGGCACCACTAGAGGAACTTGAGATTACCAGTAGAGATGTAAGGAAGCCTTTTGCTAAGTTGTATGTGAAAAAGCTGTAGGCCCAGATGAAAAATCACCATAGATACTAAAGGGAAGGATGCAGAAGCACCTGTGCCTTCCACTCTCCATGATACCATATCAAATCACTGGTAACAGGTGAATAGCAAAAATTTGGAACGCGGCGAAATGTAGTCCCGATATATATAAGAAAGGGGATAGACAGGAGACACTGAACTACAGGCCAGTGCCCTAACTTGCATACCATGCAAACTAATGGAGAGAATTGTGCGAAAAAAAGCTAGTGGAACGATCCGGAGCGAAGGAACTTTGGACACAACACCAACATGGTTTCAGGGATGGCAAGTCATGTCTCACAGGATTAACTGAATTCTACGATCAGGCAACGAGAATATCAGACAAGAAAGAGAGTAAAGGTGGGAAAGACTGCACATTTTTGGATTGCCAGAAAGCCTTGACACAGTGCCACACCAGAGACTTGTGCGAAAGCTGGAGATGCAAGCAGGGAGTGAAAGGGAAGGTACTACCCATTGGATAAGGGATATCCATTGGATATCACACCTAAGTAACAGATGACAGAGAGAGTCACTGAGAGGGGTGAGGTCTCAGATTGGCGAGAAGTCACCAGTGGGGTGTCGCGCAGGGGTTCATTCCTTGGACCCATAACTGTTCTTATATACGTAGATGATCTTCCAGATGGTATAGATCATGTCCTCTCAGTTGTTTGCTGATGAGGGAAAAAATTATGAGGAGGATTAAGACGTGAGGAAGACAGTACAGTACTGCAAGATGACCTATACAGACTGAATGAATGGTGCCAACAATAATGGCTACTAAAGTTCAACCCGATTAAATGTAAGGTAATGAAACTTGGCAGTGGGAACAGGAAGCCAGACACAGGTACAGAATTGGAGTTGATGTCATCACTCAAAGCCTGTCTCCTCAAGCCACATCAAAAGAATAACATCTGCAGCAATATGCGAGGCTGGCTAAAATCCGAACTGCCATCAGGAACCTGTGTAAGGAATCATTCATAACCTTGTCTACCAACATATGTAGACCAAGTCCTGGATGATTGGGGCCCCAGCATGGAGCCCGTACCTTGTCAAGCATGTGAAAAGCTCAGAGATATGCCAACTAGGCTAGTCCTAGAACTAAAGGCACGAGTTATGACAGAAAGGCTGAGGGAAATGCATCTCACGACACTAGAAGACTAGACACTAGAGTAAGGGGAGACATGATCACTACCCTACAAAATGATCAAAAGAATTTGCAGGGTAGATAAAGACTTAACTGTTAACATGGGTGGTACGGAAAAAGGGGACACTGATGGAAACTGAGTCCAAACTGAGCCCCAGGGAAATTAGAAAGAACTTTTTGGACGTCAGAGTAGGTAACAGATGCAGATGCATTAGTCGTGATGTGTGTGGAGCTGTCTTCATACACAAGTTTAAAATGTAGACTATGATAGATGCCCAGTAGTACTCAGGAATCTGTATCATCAGTTGATTGACAGTTGAGAGGCGGGAACCAAAGAGCCAGAGCTCAACCCCCGCAAGCGCAACTTAGTGATGGCACACATATTTGATGAAAAGTAAAATTCAACTAGTATATACGTAACTAGTATTCCTATTTTTTTAGTAATTATTAAATAATTATATTATTTTATTTACTTAAAGAAAACAAACAAAAAGAAAGGAATAAGAGGTTTAGTTTTTACATATAATGTATACAGTCAACCAGGCCACAAAACTAGATTAGACATGTGTGGACAGTTATGAGCATTCTAAAGAATATTAAATTTGTGTTGTTGTCATTATTATTTTTATTCTTTACCCACTTATTACGAGAAAAATACCCCAGATAAGAGATAGCATGAAATTTTAGGGGTTGAAAGGAATCGTGCTGTTGGTGTTAGAGGAATTGTCCGATACTATTTTCCAAAATTCTTCTAAAATTGAAGACATTATAGAACCCTCCTTTTACTGCTGATACCGTGGTCATTGATGAGCATTCCACAACTTTCTTCACTTTGTCTATAATTATGTACTCTGAAGAATTTCTCATCAAGGGTAAACTTTTTCCCTGATAAGTTTTGGTTGTTTTGGATGATATACCATGACTATTGTCTATGTAGTTCCTGCCTCCTCTGTATAACAATATGATTAACACCTATATCAAGGTGCCTTAAAGTATGTGTGGTGAAAATAAAATTTGGTTCCTCCTAATAATTGGAGTTGATAAAATCTTCATATTACTCCATTCTATTACAATATGTTGAATTTGGTATATGAATTTGATTAACGATAGATCAATTGAGGTAGTGAATGCCCCAAAATGAATGTTAACATTGAGGATATATACGTTTAAAAGGAAGGAAGTCTTCTATTTTCTTTTTCTGCATTATTTCTAAATAATAATGAAGAAGCTACACTCACTAATTGCTGAAATTTTCCTGGTCAATTGGAAAATAAGATTCCGTGCAAGTACCAAATTATATTATATTGTAAATGAGGTAAAACAACTCTATGGGGTTGTAGTTGTTGTTTGCTTTATGGGCCATTATTAAATTTTACTGTTTCATGAATCAATATTAAAAGAAATTGTAGTCGCAATCACATGTGCTATATGCTCTCTTTGTATTATATCTAAATTAGTAAACGAAGTTAACGGTCAATTGAAATAAACATAAATAGTAATTTTTTAATAGTCATTGCAAAAGTGATGAGATTCGATTGACCATCTGCAAGTCTTCTTAATATTAGAATTTAGAGGAGGTGTAGTGGTTTACTTGACTGATGACGTTTGTAGCAGCTTGCTACATTCTTAGTTCCTTCTGGTTGACACCATTTTTCTACTCTCAGGTATATAGTTAAAGTTGGATGGATCGTGTTTGAAAGATGTTCTGGAGAAATATACTCTAAAAGAGGTTCCACTAAAGAATACAGATTATTGAATTCAACATCGTTTAGTTTTTTAATTAATACCAAGAGTATTTAAAATTTTGTAAAGCCACTAGTATGCGTAGTGTTTCGGGCAGGTCCCTGGAATACGATCTCCTGCTGCGAAGAATTGCAAAATTTGTTCAAAATTTGTTTTAAATTTTTTCTTAGAGGGTTAGGTTTTTAATAATGTTAAAGAACTAAAGAAATTCTAAAAAAATTTAGTTTTACCTTTTATAGACCTAATTAAAAACAAGGTTGAATCATATGCATGAATGAATATATTTTTATAATTGGCTACATTATCCTGTCTTCACAACCTTACATTAATATCACACACACGTGTACTGGGGCAATGATACGATACATAGTAAGAATGACACTGTATTTATCTCTGTGAGGCATTTGTTCA
>WNGS01057572.1:0-10435 GCA_020271785.1 Procambarus virginalis
CACGAATATACTGTGAGAATATGGTGAATGTCAGAAACAGGAAACGTGGCAACTGATACCTATCCTGTGGGGAATTATTAATAATTAAAGTTAATTCAAGATGGTAAATGATTAAGTCGCAGGAAAACTGAGTTTAAAAGACAAGTGAAACACTAAATGGCTTCAAAATAAATGAGGTAGTCCAAAAATGTAGTCATACCTTGCCGAGTCACTATAGAACATAAGCAAGGTACCCACTGAAATTGAATATGCTATTTACAGAATTAGCGAACTTCGTGCTCAAAAGAAAGAAAGCTAATTCCCTACCTTGAGTAAATACCATCAATTCTGACAAACAAGTAGGGGTGCGAGTGTCAACTGGTGACGAGAACTATCGGCGAGGTCCCAACTCGCCAATAATAGTCCGTGCTAGAGGATCTTTGGCCCTCTTTTTCCTCCTAGAGTCGGATTGCAGAAATTAGGTGCTATTGACCGGAGACAGACCACAGTACCAGCCCGCCAAACACACACCGAAACTACGACGTTGGTACAACGTTCGAACAAGTTTTAAGACCTCCTAACCAGTTATAACACCAATATAGCAAGTTGTAACAACGTTCTAATACGTCATAAACACGTTAGGCCAAAATGTAAAAACTTTATTACAAGTTGTAACAAGCGGAAAATAGAGACAGTTTCAGTTTGTGTTTCCAGGGAGGGTACCTATGTGATAATCTGTCAAAAATGTGAGAAATATCTAAGGGACAAAAGATGTTAAACACGGGTAATAACACGGAAGGGGGAGACGACCAATTAAGAGCATGACTGAGGCCTACAGTCACCACGTAATCCAAAGTTGTCTCACACTCACCATATGCTACTCCCGTAATGCACAATATACACAGCACCATATAATAATAAACGTGATTAATGTAAATATTGAAAGCAAGGGAATGAAAGCCAAGTACGCTTACCACAATTACCAATACCTGAGTGCAGCTCCTAGGACAGGCCCCCAATTATATGTGACGGTAAAGTAGTGGAGTATGGTGGTCGGCAGTCTTCCACTGGCAGATGTTAAGGCCGGGCCACATATAAGTATTACAAAGAAAAAAAAAGAAAAAAAAGAATGACTGCGTGTTTGATAAATTGTGGTAAGGTAAGGAAGAGACATAAAACACAATAATAAACAATGCTCTTTAATAACACTAAAAAACAAATTGAAATAAAGGCAAAAATCTTGGCTTAATGGTGCAGAACAACAAATGGAAAAATACTGAACATAAAACTGGATTACGTTAAAGGGAGGAGAGTGACATACAATAACAAGCAAAAATAATATTAGTGCTGGGAATATATGCGCTAGCTATAAACCTCTATTTGATCACACGAGGTGAGTCAACTTAGGTGTTCATAGCATGAGAGCACTAGATATTCTGGTGAGAGAATTGCTGGACGGTCCTGACATTGGCTTGCGAGGAATGTGATTGGCGTGGAGCTGGAGTGGTGTGTTGTTGAATGGCCAATGAGAATGCAGGGTGTCCAGTAACAAGTAGTTTGTCTGGGACTGTAGCTGTCGGCGCGACCAGGTGTGCAGAAGTGGGGGGGAGGAGGGAGTTGCAGGTGCGTGTGGCTGTCTTGATATATACGTTAAGCCACTATGAAACGTATCTTCAATATTGTTGAGAACGTGACGATGAGAAGATATAGCAGGCTCAATCTCTGGGAAGAGATTATCGTCACAATATATATATATATATGAATGAAAACTCACACCCCAGAAGTGACAAGAACCCATACTCCCAGGAGCAACGCAACTGGTATGTACAGGGACGCCTTAAACCGCTTGACCATCACGACCGGACATAAGGAAGTGATAGCCTGAGCTATATGAACCACTTCCCCGCCGGCACTTGGATGGTTATCTTGGGCATAGCATTTTATCAAATCACCTCAAATGCTATGCCCAAGATAACCATCCAAGTGCCGGCGGGGAAGTGGTTCATATAGCTCAGGCTATCACTTCCTTATGTCCGGTCGTGATGGTCAAGCGGTTTAAGGCGTCCCTGTACATACCAGTTGCGTTGCTCCTGGGAGTATGGGTTCGAGTCACTTCTGGGGTGTGAGTTTTCATTCGCATATAGTCCTGGGGACCATCACGCTTGTTCGCATATATATATATATATATATATATATATATATATATATATATATATAATATATATATGTATATATATATATATATATATATATATATATATATATATATATATATATATATATATATATATATATATGTAACCATGCACAGTGAACATACAAAAGAAGAAAGAATAATGAAAGAAATAATCCGTAAAGGAGTAAAAAGCATTACTCCTAACCAAAACATAAACCTGACAATATTCTATAAACCAAGAAGACTTCCGAACTCCTTATCAAAAACAGCCCGAAGCCGACAGAGAACCCTCTACAGCAGTCAAGCGTTGTATACATGTACACTTGCCCCCACGAAGGATGTAACCTTCAATCTAAGTACATAGGTATGACGTCGACCAAGCTGACGAGGCGTTTGACATGCCATCTTCAATCCGGTGCCCCTAGGAATCACATGAGACAAGCCCATGACATCACCCTAACAAGAGAAATGTTGAACAAGAATACATGCATAATAGACAGAACCCAAGATGCAAGAAGATTACAAATTCTTGAAGCAATTCACATAAGAACAGAACAACCTACCATGAACACCCAAATCACGGAACTATTTACTCTTCCCACAATGAGAGTAAGGACAAGACCAGAACATAACGATGCCAACACAGAAGACAATGTTCAACATAACAGGCCAATTACACTGGATTAATCTTTGTATGTAGATGCCAGCTGCCTCGTATGGGCCAATAGGCCTTCTGCGGTTACCTCTATGTTTCACCCCATTTATCCCCTATGTATCCCCTATGTTTTCACCTTTATTGTTTTATCACCTGACCCAGTGCGGGTATATAATCAAACCACATTGTAACATTTCCTCACTTGAGAATGAACCATGGAGGTTCGAAACGTCGTGCAAATTGTTTAAATAAGTGTAATACATTCTATAGTAATCCACATCTTTTCTTCACCCAGAAATTACGAAAATGAGTTTTGGAGAACTCCTGTTTCAGCTAAGCCCTGATGCTAAGAAAATAGTTAGAGGGATAGAAGCCCTAAATCAGAAGATAGTAAATACAGAATATGCGGTCATATTCAATGAGACATGTGTAAAAGAAAACCTGCTGCCAGTATACACCAATATAAACCCACATGACCCAGCAGTTCGCAATACAGAGTTTACCTATAGGTATAGGCAAGAACTCATACGGCATCAACTAAACAAGAAAAAGGAAGCCCTCCAAACCCTTACAGAGCAAGCTGAGCATCTGTTAAACAAATGGACCCAGTACGACATCCCTATCCAACTCAAGCAAACCATTGACAGTGAACTATTTAACCTGAAACAACAACATAAAACTCGTGTAGAAACAAAGACACTTCGTAAGTTAACAGCCCTAAACGGTGGACAGTTAAAGATCCCTCGTCCTAAAGATGGCTACATTAACCTGACTTCTTATGATCTTACCCAGGACCAACGAGACCTCTTAAATCTTGGACTAAATTGTCAATTCATATCTAAACCAAAGATGCACCAAAAACGCCTGGAAATCGAAATGCTTCTGGACGACATCCATAAGCTAGAAGACAACAAAAAAGTCATCACAACGGACACACTTCAGGCTGAACTACTAACAGAAGCGGGGAAAAACGAGGAACATATTCATCTACAATCTTAACCCCACGACTCAAAGAAGCAGCAAAACAACTAAAAAACCTGAAAGACGTAACAATAAGAAAAGCCGACAAGACAGCAGCATATGTATTGATTCCTACACAAGAATACATGAACAAAATTAGCGATATCCTTAATGATGACTCCAAATTTCAACGAATCACGAGGAACCCTGTGGAAGACCTTAAGCGGAAAGTAAACAAAACAATTACGGCAATCAACGCAAAGAAAGGTAGTGTGCATTTCAATAAACTTCAAGGCGACTATGGCTTAGGATATGCCTACGGCAATGTTAAGACACATAAACCAGGTAACCCACTACGCCCTATAATCAGCCAAATACCAACTCCAACTTATCACCTGGCAAAAAAACTCAATGAACTCCTAACTCCATACACTCCAAGTAAGTATAGTCTACAATCATCAGCAGATTTCCTAGAATTAATCAAATCTACCCAGCCCGATGGAATCATTGCTCCCTGGACGTGGAATCCCTATTTACCAACGTCCCAGTCGACACAACCATAGGAATGATACTGGACAGAGTATACAGAGACGAGAGCACCCCCAAATTAGACATACCTGAGCCACACTTGAAGAGTCTTCTCGAAGCATGTACAAAGGAAGCCCCTTTCATCAGTCCACAAGGAGACATGTATTTACAAATAGACGGAGTAGCAATGGGCTCTCCCTTAGGAGTTTTATTCGCTAATTTTTACATGGGAACCATCGAAGACAGGGTCTTCAGTAGCAGACAAAAACCAACTTTATATTGCCGTTATGTAGATGACATATTCGTAATAGTAAAAGACTCAGATGAACTAATTGACGTAAAAAGACATCTAGAGAGAGAGTCAGTACTCCGATTTACACATGAAAATAGTGAAAATAACAGTCTGCCATTCTTGGATGTACTAATAACAAAACAGGAACCTCTTTAAGCACCAACGTATATACCAAGCCCACCAACATAGGATTATGCCTGAACGGTAGAAGTGAGTGCCCCCAAAGATACAAAGCCAGTGTTCTCAATGCTTATATTCGTCGAGCGCTTACCCACTGCTCTGAATGGAGCAACGTGAGTAGAGAGTTTGAAAGAGTAACTCAGGTATTGGTGAACAATGGATATAGCAACGCGGAAATAAACGCTGCTATAAGAAGACACTTGGACCGTTGGTATAATCCAGAACCTAGAACAGAAACCACAATACCTCCAATAAAATTATATTACAAATCAACCATGCACAGTGAACATACAAAAGAAGAAAGAATAATGAAAGAAATAATCCGTAAAGGAGTAAAAAGCACTACTCCTAACCAAAACATAAACCTGACAATATTCTATAAAATTAAGAAGACTTCCGAACTCCTTATCAAAAACAGCCCGAAGCCGACAGAGAACCCTCTACAGCAGTCAAGCGTTGTATACATGTACACTTGCCCCCACGAAGGATGTAACCTTCAATCTAAGTACATAGGTATGACGTCGACCAAGCTGACGAGGCGTTTGACATGCCATCTTCAATCCGGTGCCCCTAGGAATCACATGAGACAAGCCCATGACATCACCCTAACAAGAGAAATGTTGAACAAGAATACATGCATAATAGACAGAACCCAAGATGCAAGAAGATTACAAATTCTTGAAGCAATTCACATAAGAACAGAACAACCTACCATGAACACCCAAATCACGGAACTATTTACTCTTCCCACAATGAGAGTAAGGACAAGACCAGAACATAACGATGCCAACACAGAAGACAATGTTCAACATAACAGGCCAATTACACTGGATTAATCTTTGTATGTAGATGCCAGCTGCCTCGTATGGGCCAATAGGCCTTCTGCGGTTACCTCTATGTTTCACCCCATTTATCCCTATGTTTTCACCTTTATTGTTTTATCACCTGACCCAGTGCGGGTATATAATCAAACCACATTGTAACATTTCCTCACTTGAGAATGAACCATGGAGGTTCGAAACGTCGTGCAAATTGTTTAAATAAGTGTAATACATTCTATAGTAATCCACATCTTTTCTTCACCCAGAAATTACGAAAATGAGTTTTGGAGAACTCCTGTTTCAGCTAAGCCCTGATGCTAAGAAAATAGTTAGAGGGATAGAAGCCCTAAATCAGAAGATAGTAAATACAGAATATGCGGTCATATTCAATGAGACATGTGTAAAAGAAAACCTGCTGCCAGTATACACCAAATATATATATATATATATATATATATATATATATATATATATATATATATATAATATATATATATATATATATATGTCGTACCTAGTAGCCAGAACGCACTTCTCAGCCTACTATGCAAGACCCGATTTGCCTAATAAGCCAAGTTTTCATGAATTAATATATTTTCTCTAATTTTTTTCTTATGAAATGATAAGCTACCCATTTCATTATGTATGAGGTCAACTTTTTTTTATTGGAGTTAAAAATTAACGTAGTTATATGACCGAACCTAACCAACCCTGCCTAATATATATATGATATATATCATATATATATATATATATATATATATATATATATATATATATATATATATATATATATATATATATATATTTTGTCTGGACATATATATATATATATATATATATATATATATATATATATATATATATATATATATATAATATATATATATATATATATATAAATATATATATATATATATATATATATATGTATATATATATATATATATATATATATATATATATATATATATATATATATATATATATATTATATATATATATATATAATATATATAATATATATATAATTGTGACGGTAAAGTAGTGGAGTATGGTGTTCGGCAGTCTTCCACTGGCAGATGTCAAAGCCAGGCCACATATAAAAACAAAAGTAAAAAAAAAAGGAAAAAAAAGAATGACTGCTTGTTTGGTAATCTGTGGTAAGGTAAGGGAAGAGACATAAAACACAATAATAAACAATGCTCTTTAATAATACTAAAAAACAAATTGAAATAAAGGCAAAAATCTTGGCTTAATGGTGCAGAACAACAAGTGGAAAAATACTGAACATAAAACTGGATTACGTTAAGGAGGAGAAGTGACATACAATAACAAGCAAAATTAATATTAGTGCTGGGAATATATGCGCTAGCTATAAACCTCTATTTGATCACACGAGGTGAGTCAACTTAGGTGTTCATAGCATGAGAGCACTAGATATTCTGGTGAGAGAATGGCTGGTGGTCCTGACAATGGCTTGCGAGGAATGTGATTGGCGTGGAGCTGGAGTGGTGTGTTGTTTAACGGCCAATGAGAACGCAGGGCGTCCAGTAACAAGCAGTTTGTCTGGGACTGTAGCCGTCGGCGCGACCAGGTGTGCAGAAGTGGGGGGAAGGAGGGAGTTGCAGGTGCGTGTGGCTGTCTTGATATATACGTTAAGCCACTATAAAACGTATCTTGCATATTGTTGAGAACGTGACGATGAGAAGATATAGCAGGCACAATCTCTGGGAAGAGATTATCGTCACATATGACCGAAAGGGTGAGATTAATCATTCTAACACGAATCTTCTCAATATTTCTTACGTTTTTCTTCACTGTCGTGGGTAATTGAAAAATTTACTCTGCAAAATTAATTATTTACATTTTTATTTTGGTCTGACGCCTAAAAGCGTTTTGTAAGGGTTTCTTACATTCTCAAAGACTGGTTTACACCTAACATATATTATGCTTATATTCGTTTTGTGTGAGGTGATATGACACAAATATTTTGGGTTAGGTGACAGAATACGAATCAATGGGTATAAATTGGGTATGAAAACCTAAGAATGAAAGTAACTACAAAAGGCCTATTGGCCCATATTTTCTCTTGCTGCTTCTATGGTGGTTCGGGGTCTTGAAGTGGGTATCTTGAGATCTTCTTGAGATGATTTCGGGGCTCTTTAGTGTCCCCGCGGCCTGGTCCTTGACCAGGCCTCCACCCCCAACAAGCAGCCTGTGACAGCTGACCAACACCCAGGTACCTATTTACTGCTAGGTAACAGAGGCATAGGGTGAAAGAAACTCTGCCCATTGTTTCTCGCCGGCGCCTGGGATCGAACACAGGACCACAAGTCCAGCGTGCTGTCCGCTCGGCCGACCGGCTCCCTAAGGTAGAATAATTGGGTAGAATACAATAATATCTGGGTAGAATAGTTATGCGTTAATTGGCTGTTGATTGCTAGCGTTGAGTTTTTCATGTGTCGGGCCTGGCTGATGTCGAGTCTCCTGCTATCGCTGTATCTATCGATGATTTCTGTGTTGCTTGTTAAAGCAACTGTTGTTGAATATGACCTGCTACCAAAGTACACTAATATATATATATATATATATATATATATATATATATATATATATATATATATATATATATATATATATATATATATATATATATATATATATGTTATTAAATATGACCGAAAAGTAAGATTAATAATTCTAACACGAATTTTCTCAATTTTCCTTATGTTTGTTTTTACTGATGACGGTAAATGAAAAATCAATTCTCCAAAATTCATTCTTTATTTCTTAGTCTGACGCGACACTTGAGCGCGTTTCGTAAAACTTATTACATTTTCAAAGACTTTAGTTACACACACACAGAACAACTATAACTGAACAGAGTTTAAACAGCTTTTCTTTTTTATACCTGCATTTGGGTGAGGTGACATGTTACAATGGTTTGGGGTGAGGTGAGAACAAACACAGAACACGAAACAATGGGTATAAGCTAAAGGGAAGAATAGATCTGTAACTGCAGAAGGCCTATTGGCCCGTATTTCTTGATGTTTCTATATTGGAGCGGAGTCTTGAAGTGGGTAGAATATAGTTGTGCGTTAATTGGTGTTGATCAAAGCCAATTAACGCACAACTATATTCTACCCACTTCAAGACTCCGCTCCAATATAGAAACATCAAGAAATACGGGCCAATAGGCCTTCTGCAGTTACAGATCTATTCTTCCCTTTAGCTTATACCCATTGTTTCGTGTTCTGTGTTTGTTCTCACCTCACCCCAAACCATTGTAACATGTCACCTCACCCAAATGCAGGTATAAAAAAGAAAAGCTGTTTAAACTCTGTTCAGTTATAGTTGTTCTGTGTGTGTAACTAAAGTCTTTGAAAATGTAATAAGTTTTACGAAACGCGCTCAAGTGTCGCGTCAGACTAAGAAATAAAGAATGAATTTTGGAGAATTGATTTTTCATTTACCGTCATCAGTAAAAACAAACATAAGGAAAATTGAGAAAATTCGTGTTAGAATTATTAATCTTACTTTTTCGGTCATATTTAATACATATGTCTACAGGAAAGACTGCTACCAAAATATACTAATATATAATATATATATATATTATATATATCATATATATATATATATAATATATATATATATATATATATAATATATATATATATATATATATATATATATTTTTTTTTTTAAATATGGAAGGGAGTACCACCTCTGGCTGGAAGAAGGGGGACCCATAGCCTCGGAGGAAATCACACATAACGCATTGGAGGGAATGTAGGTCCCCTCCAATACAGTTTCTGTGTGCTTTTCTCCTACCACCCCCTTCCTTTTTTTTCTTATGCTTTATTGTGTATTTAAAGGTTACAAAACATACAAGACAAATGCCTAAAGGTTATGTATCTCTTGAAGCTCCTCCGCTTCCGGACAGGAACCGAGGACGCAGCAAGCATTTCCCCTCTGGATCGCCACACTGAGGCGCTGAAACAAAAAACTGCAAGCCCTTGGGTCTCTGGTGACGTCAATGAGCTTGGAACCCAATTCCTTGAGAAATCCCAAGGCACTCTTGCCCCAGGGGCCATGCGTCTCAGACGCTATGGGAACAAAGAGGTATTGACCTGCCAGTCGCCTGTATTTGAGAGATTTTGCTGTTTCCCTGTGGTTGGCCGCCCCACCTGCTTGATCAGCTCCGAAGTGTACATAGGTGTCAGCCAGGGTGGATACACATGTGTAGTCCCACACCAACTGTCTACCCTCCTTCCATGAGTATATGGTGATGCCATCAGGGCGAAGTGCGGGGAAATCCGGGTTTTGGACCCCTAGGATGCGAGGTTCTCTCTCCGCTGGGCACTTAGCTGAGACGAGGCTTCTCTTGATGATGTCATTGACCTCGTTGTGTCTTGCATGCCAGCCCTTTGTGCTTCCGCAATGCAACCCATGCAGTCCGTATTGGTCTGCTTCCACCCTGTTGCAAATACACTTGTATTCAGTGTGAATTGGGGCACCAAGGCGGAGGGCCACTGCTACACGAAGGGATTCTGGATCTAGGCGCGTGCCCATTGCTGACATGGGTACTGCCAGGAGGAAGTCTCCTGCATGGGGGCACGCACTGCTCTGAGGCGGGCTTTCTCCTTGTCTGATGTTGCAGCGCTGAGCATGGCATCAGCTACTTTTCCACTAGAGGGTGGTCCCAGCCGGACTGTTTGTGTTGTTTGTTGGCTCTATAATGGTTGCTGGGCTGCCAGAACATCCCACTGATTTGAACATTCCAGTGAAAAGCAGGATCGTGTATTCCTGCTGAGTCTCTCAGGGTGGCAGGTAAGATA
>WNGS01057580.1:0-11363 GCA_020271785.1 Procambarus virginalis
AAAACATTTTAAGTGATAAGTTTACATTTATTCAGTAAAAAATGGCAAATATACCTCAGTTTCCTGCATTTGATCCTGACTGTGACCAGACAAACCTGTCACAGAGGTGGGTCAAATGGCTTAAAAGGTTTGAAAATTTGTTGATAGTTTCTGACATCAAAAGTGCTGAAAGAAAGCGTGCCTTTCTGCTTCATTATGCAGGTGATAGAGTTTGTGATATCTTTGATACACTGAAAGATACTGGTGGTGCTAAAGATTATGACACTGCCAAGGCCAAATTAACTGAGCATTTCAAACCAAGGCAAAATACTGCTATGGAAATTATGCATTTCAGGAGAGCAAAACAACTCTCTAATGAAACTGTTGATCAATACCATACACGTCTGCAGGGTTTAGCAGCCCATTGTGAGTTTGCTGATGTTGACAAAGAAATCAAACAGCAAATAATTGAAACATGCACATCTACACGTCTTCGTCGAAGAGCTCTAGAACTTGTTGATGATGAAAGTTCTCTTAACAAGATACTGGATATGGCTCGTCGAATGGAAGATGCTGCACGTGATGCTCGTGCCATGGAGTGCAGTGCCAACAACGGTTCTGCCACTGTTACTAACAGTCATGAAGTATGTAAGGTTCAGGGAGTACACCATGATCATAGAAGATATCATGCCAAACCTAACATTAAATTGAGCCGAGAACCACATCACAACTGGAGTCATGGAACAAGACTCAAGCAGTCACAACGACTCACATCAGAGGTTGTCACAATAAATGTTACAATTGTGGAGGAGACTACCCACACCAAGATAATGTTTGTCCTGCACAAGGTAAGAAGTGCTATGAGTGTAGAAAACTAATCATTTTGGTGCTATGTGTCGTTCCGCACTAAAGAAACCACAATCAATAAATAAAAGCAATGTACGAGGATCAAGTCATAGGAGTCGAGGTGGCAAACACAATATTGCACCTCAAATCAAGAATGTTAATAATATACAAGACAACATTTCATTACAACCAGTCTCAGATGACAGTGAATGTGATTATATTTATGGAGTACAATCAATCACAGAATGGAATGATCTTCCAAACAACCCAGAGACTATAGTATACATTGCTGGCATTTGTCTCAAAATTCTCATTGACACTGGATCAAACATTGACACCATTGCTGAGTGCCACTATGAAAAATTTAAAAAACAATTCCCAAAGCTTGAAAACTATAATGGCAAAGCCACTGCCTATGCTTCAAAGGTAGCCTTACCAGTGATTGGAACTTTCACTGCAGAGATTAAGTCAAAGAATGCAATGCTCATTACTACATTCCATGTTGTTAGGAATGCAAAGGAGTCTTTACTCAGTTACAAGACTTCAACCAAATTGGGGCTACTTCAGCTTTCTAATGCTGTAGCAGTGGAATCTGCAAACAATGTTGATGCTATTGTTGCTGAATTTTCTGATCGGTTTAAATCCATAGGTTGTTATACTGATAGCAAGGTACATCTGCATATCAACCCAGATGTAATTCCAGTTGCCCAACCACATCGCCGACAACCATTCCATACTCGCAAGAAAGTCGATGCCGAACTGGATAGGCTGATAGAACTAGATATCATTGAACCGGTAACAGGCCCAACACCATGGGTAAGCCCAATTGTCACTCCACCAAAGCCGAAGAATCCAGATGAGATACGCATTTGTGTAGACATGCGTGTTCCCAACAAGGCAATAATGCGTGAACGCCATCCTACACCCACTGTAGATGATATGATATACCGCTTGAATGGTGCAACTGTATTCAGCAAGTTAGATTTAAACAAGGGCTATCATCAGCTTGAACTTGATGATGAGAGTCGATTCATCACAACGTTTACGACACATCGAGGTCTGTATAGGTACAAGCGCCTGAGTTTTGGTATTAACAGTGCTGCTGAAGTATTCCAGCACATCATCAGCCAGGTATTGCAAGATATACCTAATGCTGACAACATGTCTGATGACATCATTGTTTATGGCCGTACCCAAGCTGAACACGACAAAGCTCTTCGTGCAACATTGCAACGCTTACGAGAAAAGAATTTGACGCTAAGCCGAGCAAAGTGTGAGTTCAATCAACATAAAATTGAATTCTTTGGACATGTACTTAGTGACAAAGGTCTGTCTCCAGATCCTAAGAAAGTTGCAGATATCAAGAATGCTGCACCTCCTTCAACATCCACTGAAGTACATAGTTTTCTGGGAATGGCAAACTACTGTTCTCGCTTCATTCCAGATTTTGCTACCATTACGAAGCCTCTACGTGAGCTCCTGAAGAAAAATGCATCATGGTACTGGAGCGATGTCGAGCAAAATGCATTTGATGCTGTGAAAGATGCACTAGTAGAAAATGCGACTGCTGCATACTTTGATCCATCAATGGACACTGAGTTAACGGTGGATGCTAGTCCTGTTGGTTTAGGTGCTGTGTTAGCCCAACACAAACCTGGTCAACCAGATTCAAGAGTAGTAATTGCCTACGCCAGCCGTTCTCTCACAGATGTTGAGCAACGATACAGTCAGACAGAGAAGGAAGCTCTTGCTCTTGTATGGGGCTGTGAACACTTCAATGTGTATCTGCTTGGTGCACCCTTTACCACGATAGTCACTGACCACAAACCGTTGGAGACCATCTTCAATAATCCAAAGTCCAAACCACCAGCTCGCATTGAGAGATGGGCTCTTCGTCTGCAACCATACAACTTTACGGTGAAATACAAGCCAGGTGCAGGCAATCCCGCTGATTACATCAGTCGACATCCTGCCAACAGTTTCACCATCACCAAGCATCAGCAAGTTGCCGAGGAATATGTACACTCTGTAACCTGTGATGCAGTCCCTAAGGCTCTCACTCTTGATGAAATCCGTACTGCAACCCTAGAGGACCCAACTCTGCAAGCAACAGTGGATGCATTGACTAAGAAAAAGTTTCCACGCATCCCACCCTCAGGAGTTGACCAAGATGCATTCAAAGCACTTGAACGCATCCAGACAGAATTAAGTGTTACGCAACAACGCGACACCGTGCTGCGAGGTACTCGTATCGTCATTCCAGCTGTTCTCCAGCAACGTGCTCTGAAGCTTGCACATCAAGGACACCAAGGTCTTGTAAGGACCAAACAGCTGCTACGAGAAAAGGTGTGGTTTCCTGGCATTGATCGTCAAGCTAAGGACATGCATGATGCCTGTGTCCCTTGCCAAGCTGCAGTGGATACTTCAAGACCAACACCTCTACAACCTTCACCACTACCTGCTGCACCATGGATGGAAGTATCGATGGACTTCTGTGGACCGCTACCAACTGGAGAGTACTTGATGGTAGTCATTGATGATCACTCACGTTATCCAGAAGTAGAAATCATCACTTCCACATCTGCAAAGGCTGTCATCCCGAAACTCGACAAGATCTTTTCAAACTTTGGCATTCCTGAAGTTGTCAAGACGGACAATGGACCGCCATTTAATGGACAAGACTTTGTCAACTTTGCTGAGCATATTGGATTCAAACACCGCCGTGTGATGCCACTACATCCACAAGCAAATGGAGAAGTCGAGAGATTCATGCAACCTCTCATGAAAGCTGTACGCTGTGCTCATGCCGAAGGACGATCCTGGAAACAAGCTATGTATGCTTTTCTCAGGAACTACCGTGCAACACCGCATGGAACACTGGGCAAGTCGCCTGGCGAACTTTTATTTGGACGTCCTATGAGAATCGCACTACCTGTCATGCCAGCCAAGGTAACGGATAAACGTCTCGCTCAGAAGGATGCACTAGCGAAGGGCAAAATGAAAATTGCTCATGATCAACGTGCAAAGGAACAATTCATAAAGGTTGGAGATACTGTTCTCGTTAAAAAGAAAAAAGAGGGAAAGCTAGATATGCCGTATGATACAAAACCATATAAAGTGATTAGTGTAAAAGGAACTATGGTAACAGCGAGTAATAGAGATCATAGTATAACACGTAATATGGCTTATTTCAAAGTGATTCCAAATAGTGTAGAAAATGATGAAGTGCAAAGTCGTGCAAAAGAAAAAGAAAAAATGAGTTATAACTCGATAAACAATTCATCGAGGGATATTTTTGTATTAAGGACTCTCGTCCAAAACGACATGTTAAACGCCCTACACGATATGATGATTAATTGTGTTCCTATGTAATGCAAAGTATTTACTTGTTATGCTGAACTAAATTTAATATTGTTTGAATAATGCAGATCTCTCATTCAATATTTTGTAACTTTGTATTACAGTTTCTTTCATGTTTGTTTAACATTGCATATGTATTTTTAACATTGAAATCCTTTGTGGTAAAGATTGTTTAAATTCTTTGTGTGTTTAATTAATGTTAAATGTATGCAATATCTCTTGACATGTTAATAACTTACTTTGTGTCAATAACTTTGCTTTGTGCTACAAGCATGGTAGACATCCTGTATTCATTCTTTTTAAAGAAAAGGAGGGATGTCATGTTCACAGAAAATGGTACCATCCGTTTTCTATGTGCGGCGGCTGGACGCCACTAGACTAGAAGACGTAAACAAGAGCGCACAGGACGCCTGCCAAGCTTGGGAGCCATAGTCATGTAATCGTTCATTGTTATTAAAGTCAGTAACCAGGAATGACTTTACATCAACCTTACTACCAAGACTATCTCAGCTATACACCAGACACCACAGCCCTGTGCCTCATGGTGCCAATGGCGGCTGTGGAGGCCTACAAGGCTGGCAACAGCTAGGTACATGTGCATAGTTCTACTGCTCAGCTACTTGCTGTTCCAAGTCACAATTTACCTGTTTGGGATGCAAGGAGTTAGTACATTTCCCTAAGCATATCAATACAGGTATAACATGGTATGTGAGGGCTGTAAAAAATGGGGTACACGTACATTTGTGGGGTGTTTCCCATATATCATAACCGACTTATCTTTGATATTATACAGTGCACTAGAATAATAAACAAATACTTGGTAAGCCGGATACAATCGTTGTTGTAGTTGTTGATAGGCTGTGTAGCTGGTTGTTGACACGTAAATAGGTGTCAAGGTGTTAAACCAACTCTGGAGCCATGTGCAGCGTAAGGCTGCGTTTGTTATTGTTTACGTGTGAGCGTGGCGTCTGTAAGAGACGCTGGCTTTGTGTACTGTTCCAATATTTTGCTGGTTCCACTTCTAAGTTAAATTTACGTTAACAAGGGAATCAAGCTATATTTTGGTGTTAATAATTATATTCAGTCTTATTGAACACTTTTTTATTCAATTTAGACATTAAACTGTTGTATGAACAGTGGTTTAATAATGTAAATACTGCGGCGACGTCGATGACGTCACGGAGTCTCCCATTCTCTAATTTTAAGAGGATACTGTTAAGGGAAGACTATACTATTTGTGTATGAGTGTGTCGGTTTCCCGACATAATTCCGGGCGGGGAAGAACACGGGTCGAAGTCCCGGTAAGGACTGCGATCACTTTATTCTTCTCCTTCAGAATTATAATGCTGATTTAATTTGAGTTTACATTGTTGAGCTGCAGTCCTTTGGGGACGTATGTCCCGTACTGGCGTATCGGGTGCTGGAAGTCGCTGTACGTCTTCGTTCCTGGCCAGTTCTAAAGGAACTAATTTCTCTAAAGTTTTGAGAGTAGTGTTGCCTCGGCATTTTACTTTCACTATTCTCAAGATGCCCTGGCTGTCTGGCTGAACAGAGACTATTTGACCTAAAGGCCACTCTGAGCGTGGTCCATCACTATCCACCAGAACTATGTCACCAGGGTTCAAGTTAATTCTGTTGTAGGGGTTGTTTGCCCCGTAATGATACTCTCTCAGAGCTGTAAGGTATTCTCGAGTCCATACGTCATTCCACCGACTTATCACCCTTGATAGATGTTTGAAACGTTGAACCAAATCACTCTCTTGGACATATGAAGGATCCTCTGGTTCCTCGTCCGTAAGGGACACAAGTGTTTTGAGAGGTCTACCATACATCAAATGAGCTGGACTTAATGGTTCACGCTGCAAAACATCATCAGAGAGGTAGGTAAGTGGTCGGTTATTGACTCGTGCTTCTATCTCTATGACTACTGTTTGAAGCTCCTGCAGGTCAATCTTTTGTCGGTGTAGGGTTTTCCGTAGAGAACGTTTTACCGTACCAACCATGCGTTCATAGAAGCCTCCGTGCCATGGTGCTCTGGGAGGTATGAATTTCCAATGGCACTGCCGTTGATTTAGGGCTGTGCGTACCTTTGGGTGTGTCCAGATTTTCCTCAGACATGCTTCTCCTGCCACTAAGTTGGACCCATTGTCTGAGATCATTAACTTAGGACAGGATCTACGTGAAGCAAACCTGCGGAAAGCCTGTAAGAATGCTTCGGCACTCATATCAGGAGTCACTTCTAGATGGACTGCCCTTGTTGTGGCACAAGTAAAAAGATAGATGTAAGCCTTTACTGGTTTCTTGTCTTTAGTGCCTGTAAGTGTTAGTGCTCCTGTGAAATCTACTCCTGTTGTCTCAAAGGGACGAATATGTACGACTCGTTCCTTCGGAAGTGGAGGAGGGCCAGGATATGGACACACTCTGGCATCGTATCTCCGGCAAACAACACAGGATTTGATTATTGATTTTACTGTCTGTCTACCTTGGGGTAGCCAGTACTGTTGTCTTAAGTCTGTGAGAGTATCTAATACCCCACCATGCAGAGTGCAGTATTTGTGTATATGTAACACAATTAGTTTGCTTACTATGTGGTGACGAGGGAGCAATATTGGATTTTTTGCTTCCAAATCTATGTCAGCGTGCTGTAAGCGGCCTCCGCATCTGATTACGTTATAATTGTCAGTGTCTAACCAGAGACCCAGATCACGTTGTAGCTTCTTTGGAACATTGTCAAATTCTGTCCCGAATGTGTCGATCTGAGCTCTTTTTTTTTTTTTTTTTTTTTTTGAGATATATACAAGAGTTGTTACATTCTTGTACAGCCACTAGTACGCGTAGCGTTTCGGGCAGGTCCCTGGAATACGATCCCCGCCGCGAAGAATCGTTTTTTCATCCAAGTACACATTTTACTGTTGCGTTAAACAGAGGCTACAGTTAAGGAATTGCGCCCAGTAAATCCTCCCCGGCCAGGATACGAACCCATGACATAGCGCTCGCGGAACGCCAGGCGAGTGTTTTGACCCAATACCTTAGGGCATTAGGGAATTTATGCTTGATTCCTATTTTCTTTAGAAAATCAAACACTACTTGGGTGACACCTATAAGTTTGTTCAGTTCAGAGTACCGAGTAGGATCAATTACCAAAGTCCGAGGTGGTTCTGGGTTCTCAGTGGGAACAGTAACATTGGTCACAATGACTTGTGGCTTTTGTTCAGGCCACTGGTCGCTGATTAGCCACTGAGGTCCATTGAACCACATCTCTGCCTTTGTTAATTGCCGTAAAGTCAGTCCTCGGGAGAGATAGTCAGCTGGATTCTCTTTTGTGGGTACATATCTTAGTTTATACCCTGCTGACAACTCTCGTATTTCCTTAACGCGGTTACTCACGTAAGGATTCTTACTGTTATTGTTCTTAACCCACTGTAGCACTGCCTCATTATCTGACCAAACTACTGTTTCTTTAAAGTGGATGTGGCGTAAGGCCTTGATCAAATAATATGCCAATCTTACTCCTAACAGTAAGGCTGTTAATTCCAGTTGTGGCAGTGATCTTTTCTTTAAAGGTGCCACTCTGGCCTTTGATGTGAGCAAATTGGCTTGCCCATTTGTGACCAGGTAAGCTACTGTTCCATAAGCCTTTCCTGAGGCATCACAGAATACATGTAGCTTAATTGGTTCTTTTTCATTTACTACTGTGTTCCTAGGGAACTTGACAGACTCTAGGGTACTTAAATCTTTTACTAACCCTTGCCATTTTTCTTGTAGGGCAGGTGTTAGAAGATCATCCCAGTCAATCTTTTGTTGCCAACATTCCTGTATTATCAACTTCCCATTAATCAGTACTGGGCTTAATAGTCCTAATGGGTCGAAGGGTTTGCTGACTTGTGATAGTAATTTTCTCATTGTTAAGTTAGTGGTATCAGGCTCCACTGACTTGATTGTCAACTGATCTGTTGTCGTGTTCCATTCGACACCTAGTACCTTTGTCATCTCGGGGACCTGGTAATCGGGAAATTCAGTTGAGATCAGTTGATTTAATTTTTCATTGTTAGAGACCCAAGATTGGAGAGGCATATTGGCTCCCATTAATTCTCGATTGGCCTCATGGTATATGTCCAACAGTTTACTTTCACTGTTGGTTGTGTGGTGTCTGTGTATAGCTGAGATAGTCTTGGTAGTAAGGTTGATGTAAAGTCATTCCTGGTTACTGACTTTAATACTTAAAAGACGATTACATGATAGAGTAGCTCCCAAGCTTGGCAGGCGTCCTGTGTGCTGTTTACCTTCTCTCTAGTCTAGTGGCGTCCAGCCGCCGCACATAGAAAACGGATGGTACCATTTTCTGTGAACATGACATCCCTCCTTTTCTTTAAAAAGAATGAATACAGGATGTCTACCATGCTTGTAGCACAAAGCAAAGTTATTGACACAAAGTAAGTTATTAACATATCAAGAGATATTGCATACATTTAACATTAATTAAACACACAAAGAATTTAAACAATCTTTACCACAAAGGATTTCAATGTTAAAAATACATATGCAATGTTAAACAAACATGAAAGAAACTGTAATACAAAGTTACAAAATATTGAATGAGAGATCTGCATTATTCAAACAATATTAAATTTAGTTCAGCATAACAAGTAAATACTTTGCATTACATAGGAACACAATTAATCATCATATCGTGTAGGGCGTTTAACATGTCGTTTTGGACGAGAGTCCTTAAGTACAAGAATATCCCTCGATGAATTGTTTATCGAGTTATAACTCATTTTTTCTTTTTCTTTTACACGACTTTGCACTTCATCATTTTCTACACTATTTGGAATCACTTTGAAATAAGCCATATTACGTGTTATACTATGATCTCTATTACTCGCTGTTACCATAGTTCCTTTTACACTAATCACTTTATATGGTTTTGTATCATACGGCATATCTAGCTTTCCCTCTTTTTTCTTTTTAACGAGAACAGTATCTCCAACCTTTATGAATTGTTCCTTTGCACGTTGATCATGAGCAATTTTCATTTTGCCCTTCGCTAGTGCATCCTTCTGAGCGAGACGTTTATCCGTTACCTTGGCTGGCATGACAGGTAGTGCGATTCTCATAGGACGTCCAAATAAAAGTTCGCCAGGCGACTTGCCCATGCGGTGTTGCACGGTAGTTCCTGAGAAAAGCATACATAGCTTGTTTCCAGGATCGTCCTTCGGCATGAGCACAGCGTACAGCTTTCATGAGAGGTTGCATGAATCTCTCTACTTCTCCATTTGCTTGAGGATGTAGTGGCATCACACGGCGGTGTTTGAATCCAATATGCTCAGCAAAGTTGACAAAGTCTTGTCCATTAAATGGCGGTCCATTGTCCGTCTTGACAACTTCAGGAATGCCAAAGTTTGAAAAGATCTTGTCGAGTTTCGGGATGACAGCCTTTGCAGATGTGGAAGTGATGATTTCTACTTCTGGATAACGTGAGTGATCATCAATGACTACCATCAAGTACTCTCCAGTTGGTAGCGGTCCACAGAAATCCATCGATACTTCCATCCATGGTGCAGCAGGTAGTGGTGAAGGTTGTAGAGGTGTTGGTCTTGAAGTATCCACTGCAGCTTGGCAAGGGACACAGGCATCATGCATGTCCTTAGCTTGACGATCAATGCCAGGAAACCACACCTTTTCTCGTAGCAGCTGTTTGGTCCTTACAAGACCTTGGTGTCCTTGATGTGCAAGCTTCAGAGCACGTTGCTGGAGAACAGCTGGAATGACGATACGAGTACCTCGCAGCACGGTGTCGCGTTGTTGCGTAACACTTAATTCTGTCTGGATGCGTTCAAGTGCTTTGAATGCATCTTGGTCAACTCCTGAGGGTGGGATGCGTGGAAACTTTTTCTTAGTCAATGCATCCACTGTTGCTTGCAGAGTTGGGTCCTCTAGGTTGCAGTACGGATTTCGTCAAGAGTGAGAGCCTTAGGGACTGCATCACAGGTTACAGAGTGTACATATTCCTCGGCAACTTGCTGATGCTTGGTGATGGTGAAACTGTTGGCAGGATGTCGACTGATGTAATCAGCGGGATTGCCTGCACCTGGCTTGTATTTCACCGTAAAGTTGTATGGTTGCAGACGAAGAGCCCATCTCTCAATGCGAGCTGGTGGTTTGGACTTTGGATTATTGAAGATGGTCTCCAACGGTTTGTGGTCAGTGACTATCGTGGTAAAGGGTGCACCAAGCAGATACACATTGAAGTGTTCACAGCCCCATACAAGAGCAAGAGCTTCCTTCTCTGTCTGACTGTATCGTTGCTCAACATCTGTGAGAGAACGGCTGGCATAGGCAATTACTACTCTTGAATCTGGTTGACCAGGTTTGTGTTGGGCTAACACAGCACCTAAACCAACAGGACTAGCATCCACCGTTAACTCAGTGTCCATTGATGGATCAAAGTATGCAGCAGTCGCATTTTCTACTAGTGCATCTTTCACAGCATCAAATGCATTTTGCTCGACATCGCTCCAGTACCATGATGCATTTTTCTTCAGGAGCTCACGTAGAGGCTTCGTAATACCTGGTTACCTGGTTGGTTGGTTGATACCTGGTTGATGGGGTTCTGGAGTTCTTCTACTCCCCAAGCCCGGCCCGAGGCCAGGCTTGACTTGTGAGGTTTGGTCCACTAGGCTGTTGCTTGGAGCGGCCCGCAGGCCCACATACCCACCACAGCCCGGCTGGTCCGGAACTCCTTGGAGGAATAAATCTAGTTTCCTCTTGAAGATGTCCACGGTTGTTCCGGCAATATTTCTTATGCTTGCTGGGAGGACGTTGAACAACCGTGGACCTCTGATGTTTATACAGTGTTCTCTGATTGTGCCTATGGCACCCCTGCTCTTCACTGGTTCTATTCTGCATTTTTCTTCCATATCGTTCACTCCAGTACGTTGTTATTTTACTGTGTAGATTTGGGACCTGGCCCTCCAGTATCTTCAGGTGTATATTATTTGATATCTCTCTCGTCTTCTTTCTAGTGAGTACATTTGGAGAGCTTTGAGACGATCCCAATAATTTAGGTGCTTTTCGCGTCTATACGTGCTGTATATGTTTTTCTGTATTCCCTCTATTTCAGCAATCTCTCCTGCTCTGAAGGGGGAAGTGAGTACTGAAACAGTACTCAAGACGGG
>WNGS01057589.1:0-19258 GCA_020271785.1 Procambarus virginalis
TATTAAGAATAGAGTAATCTTTAGTATGGTGAAAAGTCACTGTGAGGCAGTGTGAATAAGATATTGATCGTGAGACCAGTGAAATCATAAGTATGCCATGTGAATGTTGAATACAGTGTTTGCGAAAAAGTTAAATAAACGGGGATCGTGACAAAATTAGAAAACAAGTACTAGTCTGGTTCTCACGATCGCGAGGGTCCCGGTCAGCTGTTATCTGACAGGTGACGCGTGGCGCTGCCGGGTGATGCCATATCGGTGCGCTCCAGATTATTCTGCTACGGATTGAGCAGTTGTCATATATTGTTCCTGATACATTGATGCAATATATTTCTCGTTGTCTTTAAGTAAAACACCAAAACTCTTTGGTGGTTGATATCATCCCCTCCCTTTTATCTTGTGACCGTGTAAATGAAGTAAAACAGAGTGACCTGCTGATACCATATTATTTGAAATTGCTCTTACCACAATTACCACAATTACACCTCACACTGCAGTGTTACTGGACACCTAAAAACACCAGTTGGCGACCTTAAAGGCCGTGTAAGAGTTCTGTGTGGGGGGGCCACAGATTGAGGGAAACGATCTGTGCCCCCACTCATCTTGCAATTTAAGGCCGGTTGTGAGATCGACTGGGGTACTCTCCGGGGCGTGCAGTGGAGCCTAGAGGATCGAGGAGACCCGCAGAACGACGGTGAGTAAGGGTTATTGTCGGAGAAACCACCTGAAGAGGAGATCCAGTCTACCGTTGCTTTAACCCTTCACTAACGAGAACCGTGACACCCGACACTCCTCAATGTATACTAATATATGTAGTTTAATACTGTAGTTTGATTGGCTGCATATATATAAATTTAATAAAACCCCCCTAATATGTAAGGATCGATTTGTGAGATTATTGCAGAAATACAGTCCACTTAACATCATACAAAGCTATTGAAGTATAAAAATTAACGTAAATATAAATTATATAAATTAAATATAAATCTCACAGGTCGGTTCCCACATTATTTGGTCCTTTGAAACCGGATTATTTGGTCCTTTGAACCCACATTATTGGTCATCTACGAACCGGATGACAGATATTTGATCATCTTAGTACCGGATGAACTAGTTAACCAGTGGATTCATTAAATATACTAGTGCAGTGCGATTATACAATAACAATACAGTGCCAGTCAAAGACGGCAGCGTTGCCTCGAGCGAGCTCAAGAACCCACAGCCCAGTTCAGCCTGATTCAGCGGTTTCATGGTCACCCACGTATATGGTGGGTTCTTATTCCGTGAAATGACAGGGCTAATATTGAAGCCAGCCAATTAGTGGGTGTGTCCTCACGAGATTGTTCACGGATTTAGTGGTGTTAATTTCGAGAGATTAGCCACGAATTTTGTGATGTTAATTTTGCGAGGTCACTAATAATTTAATGCTTCTTGATAATATTAGAAGTTTCATAAAGGCTAATTAAGAGGCTATCATCAATAATTGTGTATATTATTTCTCCAAAAATAGAGAATATTTAATATATATTGCACTAGTGTCCTCAATACACTATTTTACCAATTGCCAACCCACAACAGGGCAGGATATACATTGACTAGTGTTATAGATAACCTAGTCCCATATTACCATTGACTAGTTGAAACTATTTATTGTTCATCCTAGTCCCATTATTTACCATAGTCTATTGTACTATATTTAACAACCTAGCACCATTAATGAATGGTGCAGACCCTATTTTGGGTGTAATTTTTATCAACTCGAGTTGAGTTGTGTTTATATAATAATTACTTATGATCATTACACCTTTGAGTGATTAATTAGGTCTATACCATCCTAGGGTGATTTTGAGGAGCTAACCTAAAGGTACTTCCGTGACACTGGTTTATCACTCAAATAATTAGTGTGTATGATTATATATATAATATATATATATGTGTATTAATTTTACTGCAAACCTAAGTAGAGGTAGGATTATCGCCTGTGAGTGCAGAATTTTACCCTAGGCTACCAATTTTACCCTAGGCTACTCAGGGAGCCGGTCGCCGAGCGGACAGCACGCTGGACTTGGATCCTGTGGTCCTGGGTTCGATCCCAGGCGCCGGCGAGAAACAATGGGCAGAGTTTCTTTCACCCTATGCCCCTGTTACCTAGCTGTAAAATAGTACCTTGGTGTTAGTCAGCTGTCACGGCTGCTTCCTGGGGGTGGAGGCCTGGTCGAGGACCGGGCCGCGAGAACACTCAAAAGCCCCGAAATCATCTAAAGATAACCTAAAGATAACCATCAGTACTTGCTCACAATTTATGAGCTAGTACTATCCAATTAACAAGTTACCATGACTAATCCACAGAAAGCAAAGCGTGCTTTAGTAGCAAGTAAACGTCAACTGACAAGAGATCTCGACCAATATGAAAAGTTGTTATATGAACCTGTAATTAATTATCGTCGGTTGAAAATACCACTATTACAGATTCAAACCCAATTGCATATATTGAAAGCAAATAGGAAATATTACCAAAATCAGGTCCACGACGACGACGACATAATAGTTGAAGATGTGGAACCATTCCTGTCTGACCTAGCACAATATGAAGAAGAAACTCAAGCCAGGTTGGAACATTTACACAGGATAATTGAATCAGAACAAATAGCAAGTACATCAAATAAAGTAAATAATGTTATGGATAATCAGGATCTTTTTGAGAATTAATGTCAAGCCAAATTAGATCTTTTAATCAACAAGGATAAAGCTTCACCCACTACAGCTTCACCCAATATTATACCACCAGAAATTAAGCAGTTCACAGACAATTCATCCACAGTCTCTGTGGATTCTGAAAACCCAATACCTGAGGCTACTAAGTTAACATGCCTCCAAACTCAAATTAGAGGTGAAGCTGAACCAGTAGTAGAAAATGTAAATGAAAATAGCGAAAGCATTAATTTCCCAGTCCAGCTTCCTAGGAATAACGCTGGCAATGAGAAAACTGTCATACATCTTGTACTACAATTGCTGGATTTACCTCAACCTGATCAGACTGCTGACTCATTACAATCCTTCAGCATGGAGTTTGAGTCACTACTAAGAACATTCAGTCTTAAGGTTGATATAACTACTAGTGAGTGGATGACCAAAGTAGTTCTTCAACGAAAATTGTCCAGCGATATACTAGATGAATTATACGCACATCAACATAATACCATCCTGACAGTACAGGACATCACTGAAGGTTTGCATTTCATCATAAACAAACGACGAGCAAATGAGGAAGTTAAAGCCTCTTGCGAGCCTTCAGAAATAGAAAATAAGAGTCAATTAATGGGTAAAACAACTACCCCAAATAAACATCAGTCAATTACACTTACATCAAGTTGCACAAAATCTGGCAATGCAGCAGAATCCTCCAAGCCTACTGTTACTAGTTCACCCAAACCGGTAACTTCCAAGCGTGCAGTAGGCTGGGGGACATGTATCTTCTGCAAAAAGAAACATTCAACATACCGTTGTGCTGATTATCCAACCAGAGACACTCGTATTAAGCGACTCCAGGAATTAGGGAGATGTGCAAGGTGTCTCAAGTCACACAACATAGACTATTGTGATACCCAATTCAACACCTGCAACAGGTGTAGAAGAGGTTGGCACCATGCAGCACTGTGCAAACATACGAAATTAACGTATTCAAGACCCAAGGTGGAAGATAGCATTCCCACCACAGTACAGTACTGCAAGGTGCAACAAACAAAGACTGTCCAATCGGCAAATGTGGTAAAAACTCCAGGCTATCTCCTTTTAATTGACTTCAATAAAATAAAGTTTATCTTATTTTTTCTTAGTAAGTAAGACATTGATTGAGTGGACTGTATGTACTTGTTAAAACTGCCTGAAATTAGTCTCACACAATTGGGTGGGACAATTTGTAGCATAAACCACTTTGTAATGGCTCCTTCTTAAACTACAAATTGTTTACCTTGATTGATTTATTGTAATTTTATATCATACCACATATGGTGGTCTAATCTACTATTATTTCAATAATTATTACTAGTTATGAATACTACTACTACAATATACCAAAGGGCTTAGCTGGACTTGTTGTAATGGCCCTGCTAAGGCTGTGTCATGGTAGCATCTATATGGGTGTGGCTCTGTGCCTCATGGTGCCAGTAATGGCGGCTGTGGGAGGCTACAAGCGTTGGCATACAGCTAGGTACAATATGTTTATAGTTCAACAATCTGCTCAGCTACTTGCTGCTCCAAGTCACAATTTTACCTGTTTGGGGTACAAGGAATTAGTAACAGTTCCCTAAATATATCTTTTACAGGTGTGACATGAAATGAGGGCTGTAAAATGTGGTACACTCACATTGTGTTGTTGTTATTGTAACAGACTTATCTTAATAATGTTAAAAATGTGCACACAGATTTAAACATAAAGATACTTGGTAAGCCGGATACTGGAGGGCTCTTAGTTATAGTAGTGGTGTTGATATGGCAGTTTCTTAAGGCAGAGTAGGTCTATCCTATGTGGCCATTAACACAACACACACGAGCCTCCTCTGTTATTGTTTTCGAGTGAGCGTGGCATCAGTAAGTGACGCTCGCTTTGTGTACTGTTCCAATATTTTGCTGGTTCTACCTCTAAAGTAATTCTACATTAACAAGGGAATCAAGCTATATTTTGGTGTTAGTAATTATATTCAGTCTTATTGAACACTTTTTTATTCAATTTAGACATTAAACTGTTGTATGAACAGTGTTTAATAATGTAAATATACGGTGTCGTCGATGACGTCACGGAGTCTCCCATTCTCTAATTTTAAGAGGATACTGACTAAGGGAAGACTATGCTATTTGTGTATGTGTGTGTCGGTTTCCCGACATAATTCCGGGGGGGAAGAACACGGGTCGAAGTCCCGGTAAGGACTGCGATCACTTTATTCTTCTCCTTCAGAATTATAATGCTGCTTTAATTTGAGTTTACATTGTTGTGCTGCAGTCCTTTGGGGACGTATGTCCCGTACTGGCGTATCGGGTGCTGGAAGTCGTTGCACGTCTTCTTTCCTGGCCAGTTCTAAAGGAACTAATTTCTCTAAAGTTTTGAGAGTAGTGTTGCCTCGGCATTTTACTTTCACTATTCTCAAGATGCCCTGGCTGTCTGGATGAACAGAGACTATTTGACCTATAGGCCACTCTGAGCGTGGTCCATCACTATCCACCAGAACTATGTCACCAGGGTTCAAGTTAATTCTGTTGTAGGGGTTGTTTGCCCCGTAATGATACTCTCTCAGAGCTGTAAGGTATTCTCGAGTCCATACGTCATTCCACCGACTTATCACCCTTGATAGATGTTTGAAACGTTGAACCAAATCACTCTCTTGGACATATGAAGGATCCTCTGGTTCCTCGTCCGTAAGGGACACAAGTGTTTTGAGAGGTCTACCATACATCAAATGAGCTGGACTTAATGGTTCACGCTGCAAAACATCATCAGAGAGGTAGGTAAGTGGTCGGTTATTGACTCGTGCTTCTATCTCTATGACTACGGTTTGAAGCTCCTGTAGGTCAATCTTTTGGCGGTGTAGGGTTTTCCGTAGAGAACGTTTTACCGTACCAACCATGCGTTCATAGAAGCCTCCGTGCCATGGTGCTCTGGGAGGTATGAATTTCCAATGGCACTGCCGTTGATTTAGGGCTGTGCGTACCTTTGGGTGTGTCCAGATTTTCCTCAGACATGCTTCTCCTGCCACTAAGTTGGACCCATTGTCTGAGATCATTAACTTAGGACAGGATCTACGTGAAGCAAACCTGCGAACAGCCTGTAAGAATGCTTCGGCACTCATATCGGGAGTCACTTCTAGATGGACTGCCCTTGTTGTGGCACAAGTAAAAAGACAGATGTAAGCTTTTACTGGTTTCTTGTCTTTAGTGCCTGTCAGTGTTAGTGCTCCTGTGAAATCTACTCCTGTTGTCTCAAAGGGACGAATATGTATGACTCGTTCCTTCGGAAGTGGAGGAGGGCCAGGATATGGACACACTCTGGCATCGTATCTCCGGCAAATAACACAGGATTTGATTATTGATTTTACTGTCTGTCTACCTTGGGGTAGCCAGTACTGTTGTCTTAAGTCTGTGAGAGTATCTAATACCCCACCATGCAGAGTGCAGTATTTGTGTATATGTAACACAATTAGTTTGCTTACTATGTGGTGACGAGGGAGCAATATTGGATTTTTTGCTTCCAAATCTATGTCAGCGTGCTGTAAGCGGCCTCCGCATCTGATTATGTTATAATTGTCAGTGTCTAACCAGAGACCCAGATCATGTTGTAGCTTCTTTGGAACATTGTCAAATTCTGTCCCGAATGTGTCGATCTGAGCTCTTTTGACCCAATACCTTAGGGCATTAGGGAATTTATGCTTGATTCCTATTTTCTTTAGAAAATCAAACACTACTTGGGTGACACCTATAAGTTTGTTCAGTTCAGAGTACCGAGTAGGATCAATTACCAAAGTCCGAGGTGGTTCTGGGTTCTCAGTGGGAACAGTAACATTGGTCACAATGACTTGTGGCTTTTGTTCAGGCCACTGGTCGCTGATTAGCCACTGAGGTCCATTGAACCACATCTCTGCCTTTGTTAATTGCCGTAAAGTCAGTCCTCGGGAGAGATAGTCAGCTGGATTCTCTTTAGTGGGTACATATCTTAGTTTATACCCTGCTGATAACTCTCGTATTTCCTTAACGCGGTTACTCACGTAAGGATTCTTACTGTTATTGTTCTTAACCCACTGTAGCACTGCCTCATTATCTGACCAAACTACTGTTTCTTTAAAGTGGATGTGGCTTAAGGCCTTGATCAAATAATGAGCCAATCTTACACCTAACAGTAAGGCTGTTAATTCCAGTTGTGGCAGTGATCTTTTCTTTAAAGGTGCCACTCTGGCCTTTGATGTGAGCAAATTGGCTTGCCCATTTGAGACCAGGTAAGCTACTGTGCCATAAGCCTTTCCTGAGGCATCACAAAATACATGTAGCTTAATTGGTTCTTTTTCATTTACTACTGTGTTCCTAGGGAACTTGACAGACTCTAGGGTACTTAAATCTTTTACTAACCCTTGCCATTTTTCTTGTAAGGCAGGTGTTAGAAGATCATCCCAGCCTATCTTTTGTTGCCAACATTCCTGTATTATCAACTTCCCATTAATCAGTACTGGGCTTAATAGTCCTAATGGGTCGAAGGGTTTGCTGACTTGTGATAGTAATTTTCTCATTGTTAAGTTAGTGGTATCAGGCTCCACTGACTTGATTGTCAACTGATCTGTTGTCGTGTTCCATTCGACACCTAGTACCTTTGTCATCTCGGGTACCTGGTAATCGGGAAATTCAGTTGAGATCAGTTGATTTAATTTGTCATTGTTAGAGACCCAAGACTGGAGAGGCATATTGGCTCCCATTAATTCTCGATTGGCCTCATGGTATATGTCCAACAGTTTACTTTCACTGTTGGTTGTACCTTGAAAATTATCCACATACAGGTTTTTGCTAATTTCCGTCTTGTTCGGGCTATTGGACTTCTTCAAGTGCGTATCCAAGGTAGCTTGGAGCAGAAAGGGAGATGACGTGGCGCCAAAAAGGACAGAGGCAAACCGGTAAGTGATTAATTCACTGTTCGGATCGTTAGGATCCTTAATCCATAGGAACTTTGTGTAGTTCCGGTCTTCTTCTTGAAGACCTACCCTAAGGAATGCCTTGCTGATGTCGGCCGTATATGCATAAGTCCCAATACGGAACTTTAACAGCACGTCGTAAAGCCTTTGTGTTAGGCTAGGGCCAGTTTGAAGACAGTCGTTTAACGAAACACTACTCGGCCTCATTTTAGCACTGCAATTAAATACTATCCGTAATGGGGTAGTTGCAGAATTCTTCTGTACACAATGATGTGGTAAGTAGTGACCTTCCTTTGGGTTATCATTTGTAACAACTTCGATAAATTTGTCATCGAGTTGCTTCTGTATTATTTCATGGTACAACTTCAAGTTCTCAGGTTGTCTTTGTAAGCGCAACACCTGTGATCTCAATTGGTTTTGTGCCATAAAATGGTTGACGGGTAGCTGAGGGTGATTCAGCTTCCATGGTAACCTGACCCAGTATTGATTATCTCTGTATATAACTGAGTCCAGGTATTGTTTGTAAGTCCAGTCATCATCTGGGCTAGGTTGTTCAGGGACAATGCCGAGAGTTGCCAGGTCCCATAACTTGTGTACAGGGGGATCAAGCTCTTCCTCGGACATGTCTCTGAGTTGCAGTGGAGACTGGTCTCCTAGTCATGCAACCATTACTGGGTTGGCATGTTGGTGTTCTACAGGTGCGGGTTGGTTTAGCCGTAATACAGGGCCTGTTAGCAAATAGCCACCTGCAGATGGTAACACGTTCATACCGTGTTTGTATTCCTTTCCTTTGATAAACTTATGGTAGACATCTGATCCCATAAGGATTCCAATATTGGAAAGGTTGTCTGATGTGATTTTATCAGCCAAATGAATTCCCTTTTTTTCTAGGAATTTGGCTGTTGTCCCCAGACCATATACATACAGATCTGTTGGGAATCTATCTACTACTAGAGCTTGTACATTTTGTTCGTAACCTCCTAATCGTACTTTGGGTTGTACTACCTTGAAGACTCGGGCTCCTGAGTCAGTCAGGAATCCTGCTATGTTTATTCGTGTCTCCTCTACAGGTGTAAGTTTCAGTGTATCTACCAACTCTTTGGATATAAAGGTCAATTGGGACCCTTGATCAAATAATCCACGTACGGTGGCTTTGTTCTCTCCATTTCTAATGATCAATCGTGCAGTAGGTAGAGCTGATTTATGTTTAGACCTTGTTGAGAAGACACTTATGTCAGGTAGCACAGTACAAAGCTGTACTGAGGTGTTAGTTCCTTCCTCCTCCTGTGGTTTGGCAGACTTTGTACTTGAATCCCCACAAAGTGCTGTATGGTGTTGACCCTTATGGCACCTATAACAGGTGCGTATTGTTGATGTGCAGCTGTCGGGATGATGTTCCCTTATACACTTGGTACATCTATGTAACTCCTTGAGTCGTTTTATGCGTGTTGCACGATCGGGGAAACGTCTGCAATTGTACATGGAATGTGATTGTTCACAGAACAGACATGGTCTCCAGACGTTAACAGTATCTTGAGGAGTCACCGATTTGGGTGACGCGTTACCTGTAGGTTTGGAGGTACCAACTGCATATGTGCCCACACTGCCTTGTTTCCACTTTGGGGAGGGAGAAGTTGTTTTAGATTTGTTTGGAGTACTGTTTGTACTCTGTTGTTTACTATTAGTAGTAGACGAAGGTTTAGATGTCGCTTTTTCATCTGGGTTAACTCTTTCTCGTTCTATGATGGTTTGTAACCCTTTGTAATCTCTGTTACTGTCAGAGATGACTTTCCATACAACACAAACAACTTATCCAGGATGTCCCTGGGTAATTTGCGTGTCATATGGACTTGGATTATCCAGTCTGATGCATCCAAGTCCACTTTATTTTTAAGTGCCTTAAGCAAAGACTCAAGCTCCAATCTAAAGGCTTGGAGTGAGACTGCTGTATTATTTGGATGTTTAATATCTAACAGCTTCTGGGTTAGAATTCTGATAGTCCTTTCAGGTTTGCATAGTTGTCCATGAGAAGTTGTACGGCATTGTCATAATCGTCATCTGTGTGATTCAGATTACAGACCACCTGAAAGGCTTCATCCTTCAAGACACTCTGTAAATACGTAAACTTTGTCGTCTTTGGTACATTGACATTAGAATCCACAGAATCGACAAATTTGCTCCAGAAATTGTCCCAACTCTCGTCCTCTGTTCCAGAAAAAGTTGGGAGACTGAGTGATGGTAATTTGACTTCTGGTGCTGTCTGATTCTGGGTATTTGTAGCTGCAATATTTATATTGGCCTTATGGGCGTTTATCAAATCGTCATATTGTTGTAATTTTACAAACATTGCATCTTCATAATCAGAGTGTTCTTGGAGAATGTTGTTCATCGTATCTTCATCAATACTGGAAATGTTAAGTAAATCTTGATATTCTTTCATTTGTTGCAACACACGGTCATATTTGTTCCGTGTAAGCTTAAGATAGTTTTCCAGTGCTGCATAATTAACTGGAGTTTGGTCACTCATGTTTTCACATTTGTTAATCTGCCTTGTGAGATGCCCCTTTAAGGCCTTAAGGGTTAATTTTACATTTTTGAGAGTAGACATCTTGGAAGTACTTGCTAGTCGTATGGACTTTTAACTATTTGGCACTTGAATTAATACAGCTACTAGTTTCCGAACTAGAGCTGTTTATCATTTAAAATATACACTACTGTATAATCATACACGCTATAATTTGAGTGGTAAGCCTGTATCAATGCTGGTATTCCGCAAGTTAGCCCGTCATTATCACTCTTGGTTGGTACAGAGACACAGGTTAACACTCAAAGGTGAAATGATTATAGTTAAATTATACCTATAATTATATGTATGAATATCAGGTTGACAACACAACTCGGGTTGTCATGAATACTGCATAAAAATATGTACTTGCTAGGTTGTAATATATGTTCAACTCTAGACAAGTGTAAAAATTCTTACCCTTACACCAGGTTAGCACAATAAATTAAACTAGGTTGCTGTACAACACCAGCCTAAAATGTCCTACCCTTGTGCAAGAATTTGCTGTAAATAATGTGGTATGCAGTAAATATTATGTTAATGGTGCAATATTAAAGTAATGTTTTATATACTTAAATTACAAACATTTATAAGTAACTTATGAGTAAAGTAGCCTCTTATCAACCTCTTGTAATGAAAAAGGCACAATTGTTCTTTGGCATAGGCCTCAGAACAATAATAGTGCTTTGTTGAAAGTTTTGTTTGCTATGAGATTGAAAAGTTTGGCTAGAAAATGCAAATATAAGGCAGTGTCTTCCTGCTATAATATTGCACTACTAATGTATATCAGGATCTTATATCTAGATGCAATGTACCTACTGGTTAACTGTAATAATCATCTAGGTTCAAAGGACCATAAATTATGTGGTAAAAACTCCAGGCAGTATATCTCCTTTTAATTGACTTCAATAAAATAAAGTTTATCTTATTTTTTCTTAGTAAGTAAGACATTGATTGAGTGGACTGTATGTACTTGTTAAAACTGCCTGAAATTAATCTCACACAATTGGGTGGGACAATTTGTAGCTTAAACCACTTTGTAATGGCTCCTTCTTAAACTACAAATTGTTTACCTTTATTGATTTATTGTAATTTTATATCATACCACATATGGTGGTCTAATCTACTATTATTTCAATAATTATTACTAGCTATGAATACTACTACTACAATATAACAAAGGGCTTAGCTGGACTTTTTGTAATGGCCCTGCTAAGGCTGTGTCATGGTAGCATCTATATGGGTGTGGCTCTGTGCCTCATGGTGCCAGTAATGGCGGCTGTGGGAGGCTACAAGCGTTGGCATACAGCTAGGTACAATATATTTATAGTTCAACACTCTGCTCAGCTACTTGCTGCTCCAAGTCACAATTTTACCTGTTTGGGGTACAAGGAATTAGTAACAGTTCCCTAAATATATCTATTACAGGTGTGACATGAAATGAGGGCTGTAAAATGTGGTACACTCACATTGTGTTGTTGTTATTGTAACCGACTTATCTTAATAATGTTAAAAATGTGCACACAGATTTAAACATAAAGATACTTGGTAAGCCGGATACTGGAGGGCTCTTAGTTGTAGTAGTGGTGTTGATATGGCAGTTTCTTAAGGCAGAGTAGGTCTATCCTATGTGGCCATTAACACAACACACATGAGCCTCCTCTGTTATTGTTTTTGTGTGAGCGTGGCGACAGTAAGTGACGCTCGCTTTGTGTACTGTTCCAATATTTTGCTGGTTCTACCTCTAAAGTAATTCTACATTAACAAGGGAATCAAGCTATATTTTGGTGTTAGCAATTATATTCAGTCTTATTGAACACTTTTTTATTCAATTTAGACATTAAACTGTTGTATGAACAGTGTTTAATAATGTAAATATACGGTGTCGTCGATGACGTCACGGAGTTTCCCATTCTCTAATTTTAAGAGGATATTGACTAAGGGAAGACTATGCTATTTGTGTATGTGTGTGTCGGTTTCCCGACAGCAAAGTCTAAAGGTAATACGACTTTGCCTACTGCCCAAATTACCATCCAGAATTAGAGGGCCAAGGTCCATACCCATGGGTTGTTTGACCAAGGGTCCCAGAGAACATATGTCACTAAAAAGTTGGCAGATGAACTACAATTAAAGCCTGTAGCCCAGACGACAATCAACATCTCAGATTTATAACAGATGCAGGACCTCAAGTCTACCAGTTGGTACAACCATCAGTACGTTTAGGCAGGTACGTCTGTCAAGTACAAGCCATTGTGGTGGACAAAATACCAGTAGACCTACAAGTTCACGGTCTGAGAGCAACAGCCAAATTCCTGAGAAATAGAGGAATAAAATTGGCAGATAATATTAAGTCTGATCACCTCACCGGCTTCGATCTCCTTGTAGGGACAGACTACTACCATCGATTCATTGGTAGCCCTACTAAATATCAGGGCATAACCATGCTAAATTCTACAGGAGGCAAATTACTCTCAGGCCCAGTATTAAGCCTGAGGAGACCTATGCCTGCAGACAGACAATACCAATAAAAATCTAAATTTGTCAGCTGATTATATTTCTCCAATAGCATTATACTAAGGAGATTACAGCTGACTATAGCAACAGAGGTTGATGTTAATAACATCATTTAAAGCTGAAGATGAGTTCATGAGGCTTCAGTGGCAAATCAGTGAACAGTAGCCTAAACAGCTACAAGTCACAGCGACCAATGTCACTGAACCCACTGTAGTCTCAGAACCATACTTGACTTTAGTGATGGGCTATTCAATCCTCTGAATCAATGAACTAAATTAAACCCCAATAAATCTGACGACTGATTTTGATACATTTATTATTTAATCAAGATGAATTCCATGGGCCTCAGGGTTTATATATCAGTGACCAGTTACCTGAACAAGTTTCAAGTTATATCTAAGGTCACTGATCTCACTGCAGTCCCTGAATCATACTTGACTGTAGTACTTCATCACATTCAGTCTTCTGGGTTAAATAATATGTATTTAGGCTATCATTTTAGCCTTTCAAGAGTTAACAGGGAAATGAAATCGCATTAGACTTCTAACCCCTGCAACTCAAGTACGGGACATCCGTCCTGTACGAACAGACGCACAAATCTGTGATTACTAACATCAAATTAATCTAATAATTCGTAGGAGGAGTATTGGTGTTCGTCTGTTCTAAAAAGGACTTTGACCCGTGAGCAGCCCGCTGAGGAATTATGTCAGAAAATCTGACACCATTTAATAATATTACATGCAATTGCAGATAATATTGCTGCCATTGTATCCTCAAGTTAACCCATAGAAAATGTAACTTGTAGTGGAATTTTCCATCTATAGAAAACGGTATATCATACTGTTATAATTCACCAGCTATTGTGTTGGGAATTATTCTTAAATACATTAGTCTTTGGACTTTTACCATCATAAAAACATCTCATTTTAATTAACTTAATTATTAGTATCAAAATAGAGCAAATGTGACCCTTCTATCAGTTACTGATATCTGGACAACGTAGGCCAGGAGCATTAGTAGTAGGAAGTTGTCAACCATTGTTGTTAAGACCAGAGTCGTGGGGCAAATAACAGCTCCTATAAATTCTCTTGGACGAAGTGTTATGGAAGATCAGAGTAGTGGTCTGCCATCATCAACACGCTGTCATCAATCACAAGGGAAGTGTTTTTCCAAAACCCGTTTATCTAATCATTTTTGGCCATTAATGTTAGGTAGATATTAGTGGGCGAACCGGTGAGAACACGAATGATTGACTCAAAAAAGGTTATTAAGCCTTGGTCTATATGATTCATTATACAGTGTTTTCTCTGATATAGCTGTCATATATTAGGATTCTGGCTTTATAGTTGGCGCTCTTTGACAGGATAAGAAGAGGAAGCAAGACTTGGTATATCAGTTACTATGGGTGATGGAAGCTGCCTCAAAATAGGATAATTTGGTGTCTTCATCCTAGTTATACCTGGTGGACTAAGCTGCTGTGTAATAAGATAAGGAACCTCCTCAATGTATACTAATATATGCAGTTTAATACTGTAGTTTGATTGGCTGCATATATATAAATTTAATATAAACCCCCCCTAATGTGTAAGGATCGATTTGTGAGATTATGGCAGAAATACAGTCCACTTAACATCATACAAATTGCTATTGAAGTATATAAATTAACGTAAATATAAATCATATAAATTAAATAGAAATCTCACAGGTCGATTCCCACACACAGTGCCTGTTGCAGAAATGTGTCACCCTCCATGCACCCAGATATGGCACAGGTCACAGCAAGCATTCAGGTTCCTCCCAAAAGGGAGGGAGACACAAGTACCCACATGAGTGGTGAGTGCGAGGGACAGCTAACCACCCCTGCTGCCTCCACCCGTGTCCACCCTCCCTCGCCACGCCGATGTCACAGCCCGCCCGGGGGACGGAGGGGACTCCCCCAACTAACCAGGAACCCCTCAGCCAAGAACACGGTCCTGGGAACAATATACCCAGAGGCACACCCAGAGGGGAACCCAGACCCAGAGAAACGTGTCGGGTTTGTGTCGAATCTCACAGCGTTAGATACGAGGGAACCCTACGTCAGCACAATGGCTGTGAGGGTTCATGGACGATACCTGTAAAGAGGGAAGGCCCACAGGTCCCCCCAGCACCCCCACACATCCCAGCAAACTTCATGTCATCAGACCACCTCCTGGGGGCCATCAAAGCATCCACCACCAGAACTCTTCCCCACATTCCTAAAGCAACGCACCCATTTGCAGCAGGGAAATATACAGACCTTCTAAGGAAAGTGAATGAACGGTCTGAAAATCTTAATGCTGCAGCCACCATCAAAGCATGGCATAATTTGCTCCTGTTTGGCAATATTTGCTTAGACGTACCTGCAAGAGGAGGCAAGTCACTAGCCTCATCAGTCACTAGGGCAATAAATAGTTTCCCCAGAGCTGACAACTTGATCCCCATCCCTCCTCAACGCAAAAACCGTCGTGGAAGACCCAAAACTTCCAATGATAATTTTAAGCTAGGAACACAAGTGACCAAGAAAATTAAAGAGGGCAACACAGTAGGGGCAATTAGGTTACTTACCAGTGAAGAAACAATCGTCCCTAGAGATACAGCAACTGCCGACTCACTGAGAGAGAAGCACCCTCCCAGAGTACCATGGGAACCCACTGCTCGGGACACAAATGTCCCAGACATGGGACCTCTATTCCTCCAAGCATCAGAGGTATACAAAGGCATCATGTCATTTCCACCAGGCTCAGCAGGGAGATACACTGGAGTAAGACCTCAGCACCTAAAGGAGATGACAAACCCAGTTCTCGGCGAAGTTGCCGAGACACTACTGTCAGAGATCACGAAGTTTGTCAACAACTGTCTCTCCGGGTTGATCCCAGATACAATTAAACCCTTCTTCTTCGGAGCATCCCTTTGTGCCCTTAAGAAGAAGGATGGTGGAGTCAGACCCATTGCCGTGGGCTACACACTTCGGCGCCTTGTTGCTAGGGCAGCTGTCAGAAAAATCAGCATAGACGCTGCAACGATGCTTCGACCTCATCAACTAGGTTTTGGTGTCCCCCATGGCTGTGAAGCAGCAGCTCATGCAGCACGAGCCTATGTCAAGGACCTCCCAGAAAGTAAGGCATTAATGAAATTAGAATTTAAAAATGCCTTCCACCAGGTAAAAAGGGATGTGGTACTGGAAGCAGTTCGAACCAGCTTTCCTTGTCTACTTCCTTTCGTTTCAGCAGGGTACAGTAGGGAATCGACACTGTTGTTTGGGGAACATGAAGTTGTTTCCGCAGAAGGTGTCCAGCAGGGAGACCCACTTGCCCCTTTCCTTTTCTGCATGGCAGCGAAGGAGGTCACAAGCAGGTTGTCCAGCGAATTCACATCTGGTTCCTGGACGATGGCACCCTGGCAGGGACACAGGAATCCCTGCTAGATCTTCAGCTAGTGAAATCTTGGGAAGAGGAGTAAGGCCTTACACTTCTCTCTCTATTTTAGGTTAGGTTAGGTAGCCGAAAAAGTTACGTTAGGTTAGGTTAGGTAGGTTAGGTAGTCGAAAAACAATGAATTCATGAAAACTTGGCCTATTAAGCAAATCGGGCCTTGCATAGTAGGCTGAGAAGTGCGTTCTGGCTACTAGGTACGACATATATATATATATATATATATATATATATATATATATATATATATATATATAATATATATATATATATATATATTATATATATATATATATATATATATATATTATATATATATATATATATATAATTATATATATATATATATATATATATATATATATATATATATATATATATATATATATATATATACATAATATATACATATGTATATATATATATTATTAAATATGACCGAAAAAGTAAGATTAATAATTCTAACACGAATTTTCTCGATCTTCCTTATGTTTCTTTTTACTGTTGACGGTAAATGAAAAATCAATTCTCCAAATTCATTTTTATTTCTAGTCTGACGCGACACTTGAACGCGTTTCGTAAAACTTATTACATTTTCAAAGACTTTAGTTTATCCACACGCAACTTATGACTGAACAGCATTGGCTCTTATACCTGCATTTGGGTGAGGTGATCTAATACAATAGTGGGGTGAAAAACAAACTTTCAACAAAACACAGAACACGGAACAATGGGTGTAGATTTGTAACTGCAGAAGGCCTATTGGCCCATATTTCTTGATGCTTCTATATTGGAGCGGAGTCTAGAAGTGAGTAGAATATAGTTGTGCGTTAATTGGCTATTGATTGCTGGTGTTGACTTCTTGATGTGTAGTGCCTCGCAGATGTCAAGCCACCTGCTGTCGCTGTATCTATCAATGATTTCTGTGTTGTTTGCTAAGGTTTCTCTGGTGATGGTTTGGTTGTGGGAAGAGATTATAGGTTCTTTAATGGAGCCCTGTTGCTTATGCATCGTTAAACGCCTGGAAAGAGATGTTGTTGTCTTGCCTATATACTGAGTTTTTTGAGGCTTACAGTCCCCAAGAGGGCATTTGAAAGCATAGACGACGTTGGTCTCTTTTAGAGCGTTCCGCTCCGTGTCTGGAGAGTTTCTCATGAGTAGGCTGGCCATTTTCTTGGTTTTATAGTAAATCGTCAGTTGTATCTTCTGATTGATCTCTGAGAGCATTCAGAGATCTTGTGGATTCTCACTGAATACTTTATTCTTTTCTTCTCCTACCAGCCCTGTTATTTTTTTGTATGTTTTGCTTAAGTGTATTGCAATGCTACAGTTTACAGAGAACACACACACACACACACAAATATATAACAATTTAACAATCGGCGTTTGAAGACCTCGTCCAGCTCTTCGGAGGTTGGGTGCGTACCCAGGATACAGCACGCATTTTCCCTCTGACTGCGACACTGAGGCGCTGGAACAGAAAACTGGCCGCTCATGGGTCTCTAGTTTTCCCATGAGTCCCTCACCCACCTCCTTTAAAAACTTGAGTGCACATTTACCCCAGGCGCCCAGAGTCTCAGAGGCTATCGGCACGAACCTGTAACAATGTTCTAGGTCTCTGTACCTGTTGATTTTCTGGGTCTCCCTGAAGGTGGCTGCCCCACCTCCCTCCGCTGAGCTGTAATGTATATAGGTATCAGCCAATGTAGATGCACACGTGTAATCCCATAAGACCTGTTTACCTTCCCTCCATGACTGGCAGGGTGACTCCATCTGGGCGTTTTTGGCTGTTGTCAGGTCTGCACAACTGGGGTTCCCTTTGTGCTGGACACCCAGCTGTAGCCAAACTTCTCTTGATGATGTCATTGACTGCTTCGTGTCTGGCAATCTTTCCCTGTGTCTTACGACAGATGAGACCATGGCTGCCGTATTGGTCTGCCCGTGCATGGCCGCAAACACACTGGTGTTCGGTGGAGATAGGGGTGGCAAGGCGCAGAACACACCAATACTTAGGGCTCGATGGTCCAGGCGGGTGCCCAAGGCGGAATTAGGGACTGCCAACAGGAAGTCCCCAGCATGGGGGGCTTGGACAGCTAGGAGACGCGCTCCGTCCTTCTGAGAAGCTGCGTCCAGCAATGCTTTGGCGATGTTCTCCACTATGGGGCTATCCCATTTGGCCTGTTTACCGTCGTTTGGAAAAGTTGGTCGGTGTGTGAATTGGCGAGTGTCTCCACTGACCAGCTCCTTCCACAAATTTGGGATCACGAATCCCAATGGAGCTCCTTAGGTATTGGTAGTATTTCCTTCACTAATTCACTTGTAGCACTGGTCGAGAATAAGAATTCCTGCAATGCTGTGTCGCCTTGCGAATACCTATACCCCCGAGTCTAACTGGGAGCGTTGCTTGGTCCCACTGGTCATCTTGCAGGGAGGTTTTAACACTTCATAGTTATTGTCTTTAGGAGTGAGTCGTATTCCGTTAACTTTGGGCTGTCAAAGGAAGGAACACACCTGAGGAAATAGGTAAGTCTGGGCAAGGCCAGGCACCTTGTAAGAAGGTACAAAGCATCGTGAGCATCCAAAGCCCCTATTCGCGCCTCAATCCTCCTCAGGTCTTTAAACTTTCATCGAGGACTACCTCAATGGCGTTCGAGCCCAGAGGTGCCCCTAGCAGCACACTGTCGGTGGGTGCGATCACTTGGGCTCCTGGCAATAGATTCGTACTGCATCTATGAATGGTTGGCTGGGACGAGATATTTCACACTTTGATGGATTTAGTGTAAGGCCTTACTCCTCTTCCCAAGATTTTCACTATCTGAAGATCTAGCAGGGATTCCTGTGTCCCTGCCAGGGTGCCATCGTCCAGGAACCAGATGTTGAATTCGCTGGACAACCTGCTTGTGACCTCCTTCGCTGCCATGCAGAAAAGGAAAGGGGCAAGTGGGTCTCCCTGCTGGACACCTTCTGCGGAAACAACTTCATGTTCCCCAAACAACAGTGTCGATTCCCTACTGTACCCTGCTGAAACGAAAGGAAGTAGACAAGGAAAGCTGTTTCGAACTGCT
>WNGS01057591.1:0-14288 GCA_020271785.1 Procambarus virginalis
GATGATAGTGAGTGGTGTCCCAGAGAACATAAAAGTATAGTGCTTTTGAAAAATAGTTGAGATAACAGGAATATGCCAAGGGAAGTGAAAAATTGGATGAGAGTTGTTGCTCTTGTGTTTCCAGTGCAGAGAAGAACATTCAAGATGGCCGCCGGCAAGAAGAAATACAAACAGACCTTGATTTGCTGGATTCAATGAAGAAAGCATTGATATAACCAGTCTATACAACAAGTTGGTAAAATTAGATACTATAGTGACTCTCATGTAGAATTAATTAGTAAATTGAAAGAAGTAATGACCATTTAAATAGCAAAGCCCTGTAAGAAGAAAATAAACTCTTAAAAATAGCAAGCAATGGAAGAAGTTCAAACAGATTTAAACATAAATGACTAGAATAGGTTAGGTAAGGAAATTCAACAGAGAAACAGCTTTTGTCAACACAGATGGAGGAAGTTACACAGGAAATAGAACAGTGCAAGAAAGATTTGCAACTCACCTATGCACAAGTGCCAAGGAGAAGGAAAAATTGAAGAAGCAGGAAAGGAAGTCAAACCTGCAGAAACCAATATAAAACAAACATTTGGCTGGAAGTGAGAAAAGATTTGGCATCTAACCCGAAGTTGGTGCAAACACAGTTGATCGGAGCAAGTCACTGATAATTTTTGGCTGCAAAGAAAAGGAGATAACATCTAGGTCAGGAAGAGCTGTAGAAGAAGCAAAAGTAGTAGATAAAATTATTGGCCTCGTGGAAGGTCTTACAACCATAGAATATGTGTGCGACTACAGGAGAATAGGCAGATATGTAAATGGGAAAGACCGACCTTTGAGAATCACCCTAAATGGTGCCAAACAGATGGAAGAAGTACTAAGGAATGCTAGAAAATTACAAAGTGATGAGGATGGGAAAGTGTGGTCATTAAGACGAGATCTTTCAAAAGAAGATAGGGAGAAGCTGAAACTGAACCTCGCTGAGGCAAAACGTTTAAATGAGAGCTAAATGAAGAAGAAATCAATTCTTTTTTCTAAAAAAGTGATAGGGGTAGGCAGACCAGTAAAGTGGTACATAAAGGCAAACCAACAAAATCATTAAAGAGAGGGGGAGTGAAAAATAAGAAGATGGGGAAAAAGTTCCTGAAGATTGCATACACCAACATAGATGGAGTAAGATCGAAGATACTGGAGTTAAGTGATGTATTACAGCTGCAGACACCAGACATTGTTGCACTCACGGAGACAAAACTTGAAGATGTTATTTGATATGAGGTCATATTCCCAAGGGGCTACTCAATTTGGAGACGGGACAGAAAAATTAGGAAAGGCAGTGGCGTTGCTGTGCTGGTGAAAGAACACCTAAAGGTGAACGAAATAATGACTGCCAATCCACAAGAAGTTGAAATAATAGTACAAGAGATCTGCCATGAGAATGATAAACTAATGATCATAAATGCATATAGTCCACCGCCAAGCAGCACATGGTCAAAGGAGGAGCTAGATAGTAAACGTGAAGGTCTTATAACAATAATGAGAGAGATCATAGTGAGAGCGGATAACGATAGATCACGACTGTTGATAGTCGGCGACTTCAACTTGAAATCCATAGACTGGGAAGCATATGAAGCTAAAACAGAAGATTTTTGGACCTTTAAATTTGTAGACCTCATCCTGAAAACATTCTTGTATTAACATGTTAAACAAGCTACAAGGTTGAGGGAAGGGGACGTTCCCTCCATGCTAGATTTGATATTTACCAGGAAGGAGGAAGAAATGTTTGACATTTAGTACCTTCGTCCCTTGGGTAAAAGTGACCGTGTCTTTTTGGGAATAAAGTATGCAATGCGTTATAATCTGGAACAAAATAAGAAGGTTGATGCAATTGAAAAACCTGACTTTAGGAGAGGACATTATGGCAACCTTAGAAAAAATTTTAGTGAGTATAATTGGACAGACTTGTTGCTAGGCTAGGAAGTGAATGAGATGTAAGTCAAGTTTTGTGAAATATATGATAAAGGCACAAAAAAATGTATACCAAAACAGAGACGCAGAACTAGGAAACAGGATTGGTTCAACAGAAATTGCGAGAGGGCCAGAGAACAAAAGACACAAAAATGGAATCAGTACAGGAAGAGGCCAAACCCCCAAACATACAAGCAATACAAAGATGCGAGAAACAACTACACGGCAGTGAGGAGAGAGGAAGAAAGAAATTTTGAAAAAGGGATTGCAGACAAATGTAAAACAGAACCAGGTCTATTCTATAAATTCATAAACAACAAATTGCAGGTAAAGGATAATATTCAGATTTTGAAAATGGGAAATAGATTCACGGAAAATGAAAAGGAAATGTGTGAAACATTAAACGAAAAGTTCCAAAGTGTGTTTGTACAAAATGAAATCTTCAATGAACCAGACACAATAAGATTTCCAGAGAACAACATAGAGCACATAGAGGTGTCTAGAGACGAAGTGGAAAAAATGCTCAAGGAGCTAAATAAGAACAAAGCAGTTGGTCCAGATGGAGTTTCACCATGGGTTCTGAGAGAATGTGAACCTGAGCTTAGCATTCCACTTCAACTGATTTTTCAGGCATCCCTGTTTACAGCAGTTGTAGCTGATGTGTGGAAAAAGGCTAACATAGTTCCAATCTACAAAAGTGGAAGCAGGGAAGACCCCCTTAATTATAGACCTGTATCATTGACAAGTGTAATAGTCAAAATATTGGGAAAAATAATTAAAACTAAATGGGTAGAACACCTGCAGAGATATGATATAATATCAGACAGTCAGTATGGTTTTCGATCTGGTGTATCGAATTTCTGTGATCCAGCAACAGAGATATTACAGGAAAGAGATGGTTGGGTTGACTACATCTATCTGGACCTAAAAGAAAAGGCTTTGGACAGAGTTCCACATAAGAAGCTGTTCTGGAAACTGGAAAATATTGGTGGGGTGTGTGACGGTGTTCCCCTCCTTATATTTCTCCCACGCCAGCTGTAAGAGTCATATCTACTTTACCCGAACGTTCTCTGCCTTCCAGAGAACAAATTGACATATGTGGGAGCATGAGGCGTTCTCGCATAGGAGAGAAATTAACTAAAGAAGAGTGTTTTGGCCAGTGGCTTAGGCCCTTTTGGATGCCAAGATGGCGCCGACTCGTACGTTTTCGCGCCAAAATGTTATGACGTCAGTGGCACCAGATTGGCCAAGAACGGCGACGTGGTACAGGGAGCCAATGAGAAACGCCCCTGGCAAGTGTGATGTCACAAGTGGAGGTAGGTCCGGGCCGTGCGCCCCCGTGGCGCCAGGAATTAGATACGACACGTCGTCAAGGGCGGACGTGCGATAGGGGGTCCGATCAGTCTGACAGTATTCGCCCCTCTCCGGTGAATATATGCATCACCAATGGTCTGCAAGCATCCTGTGAGGTCTTCCTGAACTCCGTGAGGCGGACAGAAGAAGGAATTGACGGGAAACGAGCAACAAGTGCTCCAGTGACAGGTGCTTAGCAAGAATGAAGCCTGGGCAGTGACGTCAGGGACGACTGTAACGTGCGGGGTGAGTCTGTACCAAGTGTGTGGAGAAGAAAATTCACCCGTTCGTGTGTGAGGGGACGGTAAGGATGGGGGAAGCAGACCCTGTTCCTGAGAAGATATTGAGGGACACCGGGGCTGATTTTTCCCTGGTGAGTAGAACCCTGTTCCCGAGGGTTATGAGAACACCAGTGTGGGGGGTGGCTGTTGTAACCACTGTGGGAGGCCCAATGAGGATGCCCCTGCTCAAGGTAACATTGGATTCTGATTATGGCTATCAGACCCTAGTGGTAGGGGTCTACACCTCAATTCCCAAGATGAAGGCGCAAGTCATCCTTGGGAATGACGCCTGTGGAGGATGTGTCCTCCCTAACCTCGTGAAGGGCGAGGAGTGCTTGGAACACTACAGAGAGAAAGGCGGAGTATTAGACGCCTGTGGGAACGGGAAGGGAATCGCCGAGGTGGCGTTCCCTGTATGCGCTGTGATCCCAAGGCGGTGCAACGAGCACGGAGTGAGTGGATCTGATGGGGGCTGAAGAAGAACCGTCTGACAGCCTGGGGGTCGAGCCCCTCTTCGTGGAACTCGAAGAACAGGTGGAGGGCGAAGGCAACCCGGATGGTGAGCTACAGGTGATCCTCGCCAGTTTTCTTGGGGTGGACCGCGCTCGTCTGGGGGAGTTGCAGCAGGTGGAGTTCCCAGAGTTGATTCGGGAGGCCAAAGGAGGACGTGCTGGTCCTGAGAGTGCCACACATTTTTATCTGCAAGATGGGATGCTGATGAGACAATGGAGGCCTGTGAGCATGGAGGCCAGAGAGGAATCACTAGGTATGAGGCACCAGGTAGTGTTGCCGGCCCAGTGCAGAGCGGCAGTGCTGGATCTGTCGCACTCTGTGGATTCTGCAGGTCACCTGGGAGTGACCAAGACTCTACGCAAGATCAGGGACCATTTCTACTGGCCAAGTATGGACGCCGATGTGAGGTGGAGCTGGTCGGCCGAGCGGACAGCACGCGGGACTTGTGATCCTGGGTTCGATCCCAGGCGCCGGCGAGAAACAATGGGCAGAGTTTCTTTCACCCTATGCCCCTGTTACCTAGCAGTAAAATAGGTACCTGGGTGTTAGTCAGCTGTCACGGGCTGCTTCCTGGGGGTGGAGGCCTGGTCGAGGACCGGGCCGCGGGGACACTAAAAAGCCCCGAAATCATCTCAAGATAACCTCAAGATAAGGTGTCACTGTAAGACTTGCTTACCTTGCCAGAGAGCAGGAAAGAGTGTACCAGCGATACCAAAGGCCCCGTTAGTCCCTGTTCCTGCATTTGGGCCAGCGTTTGAACGTCTAATGGTCGACGGGGTAGGACCGTTGCCACGGACGAGAAAGGGAAACACATACCTGATGACCATCATGTGTGCGGCGACAAGGTTCCCGGAAGCAGTCCCGATGTGATGCTTGACGTCAAAAGGTGTAGCCGGGCATTTGCAGCGTTTTTTCTCTTGTGTGGGAATGCCCAGGGAAATCCAGACGGACTGTGGGAGCGTATTTCAGTCCAAGTGGTTTAGACAGACTGTGTCGAAATGGGGAGTAACTCAGATTCGGTCGTCGCCCTACCGACCGCAGTCGCAAGGGGCGATCAAAAGGTTTCTCTCCACACTGAAAACCATTCTGAGAGTGTTCTGTGTGGAACAAGGAGCCGAGTGGGATGAGGCAGTGTACCCTGCATTGTTTGCTATACGGAACGCTGTAGTGGAGTCACTGGGTTTCTCACCGTTCCAACTGGTATATGGAGAGGTACGGAGTCCTCTATCCATGCTGAGAGAGCAATGGGCACCAGGAGTGACCGTGGGAACGGTCAGCGAATATGTGCAGAAATTAAAGGGGCGTCTCGCATTGGCGAAAGAGCTAGCAGGAAAGCATTTGAAGGAGGCGCAGCAAAAGATGTCAGAGTTGTACGACAAGAAAGCTATGCTAAGAGAGTTCCAGGTTGGGTCCCAGGTTATGGTGTTACTGCCAGGGAAGAGCCGTGTGACCGAGTCACAATTTAAGGGACCGTATAAAGTGGTAAGACGATTGGGTCCAGTAAGCTATGAAGTCAGCAAGCCGGACAGACCCCGCAAGACACAGGTGTGTCATATTGACCGTCTGAAGCCTTTCTTCCCTGAAGAAGAGGGAGCCGCCGTGCAGGACGGAACAATGCCACGAGAACTACAGCAGAAAGTGGTCTTATGCATGCAGGTTAATCAAGAGATTCCAGCAGAGGAAGGAAAATGGTCCAGGTCGGACTGCACCCAACTCTCCAATGCGGAGAGTTTGGAGAATATCGGAGTCAAGCTTCAACACCTGGAAGGAAGACAGAGAGCGGATCTGACGGACCTGTTGAGAGAGAATGCATCTCTTTTTACCGACGTGCACCGAAGCCACAAGATTGTGTCGCACGAGGTAGAGGTGAGGGCCGCCAGGCCCATTAAACAGAGTGCTTATAGGGTCAGCCCTGAGAAGCGAGAATTGACGAGGAAGGAGGTAGAGTACCTTCTTGAGAATGACCTTGCCGAGCCTAGCAACAGCGAGTGGAGTTCCCCGTGTTTGCTGGTTAAGAAAAGCGACGGTACATACCGATTTTGCATGGACTACAGGAAGGTGAACTCCATCACTGTGGCAGATTCCCTCCCCATGCCCAGGGTAAGTGATTGCATCGATCAGGTGGGTAGTGCCAGATATGTGTCCAAGGTCGACCTACTCAAGGGGTATTACCAAATCTCGTTAACTCCCGAGGCTAGAAAGATATCAGCTTTTGTGACACCAGATGGACTGTATCAGTATAAAGTGTTGCCCTTCGGGATGAAGAACAGCGGGAGTTGTTTTCAACATATGATGAACGAGTTGCTGAGAGAAGCCGAAGGCTGCACTGTATACATTGATGATATAGTAGTGTACTCCGACGATTGGGAGACACACCTAGAGCGACTCAGGGAGCTGTTCAGGAGGCTGGAAGATGCTAACCTGACCGTGAACCTAGCCAAGAGTGAGTTTGGGAAGGCCCATCTAGAATACCTAGGCTTCGTCATCGGACAAGGAGAGGTTACCCCTGTGGACCACAAGGTATCAGCTATTATAGAGTACCCAATACCCAGGACACGGAAGGAATTGCTGAGGTATCTTGGGATGATTGGATATTATCGTGGTTTCTGTAAGAACTTTTCCACGAAAGCACATCCTCTGACGGAATTACTCTCTAAGAATACACGATGGAAATGGGGAGAGGCCTCCCAGGAATCTTTCGAGAAGAAGAAGAACCTGTTGACAGAGGCCCCAGTGTTGATATCCCCAGATTTTACAGCCAGGTTCATTCTGTATGTAGATGCCAGTGATGTAGGGATAGGAGCCATGTTGGCCCAGGAAAGGAGCGAGGTACATAGGCCTGTCGCATTTTACTCCAAGAAATTCGTGAAGTACCAGCGTGCCTATAGTACCATCGAAAAGGAGACTGTGGGTTTAGTAATGGCCCTAAAGCACTTCGACGTGTACGTGGGAGGGGCGAAGCCTGTTCTCGTTTTTACAGATCACAACCCTCTGACTTTCTTGTACAAGATGAGAAACTCCAACCAGAGGCTGACAAGGTGGCATTACTACTACAAGAATACTGGTTAGAAATTAAGTACATCAGAGGGAAGGACAACGTGGTAGCGGATGCCCTTTCCCGAGTACATTAAACCGATATGACTCTTATTTTAAGGGGAGGGGTATGTGACGGTGTTCGCCCCCTTATATTTATCCCACGCCAGCTGTAAGAGTCATATCTACTTTACCCGAACGTTCTCTGCCTTCCAGAGAACAATTTCACATATGTGGGAGCATGAGGCGTTCTTGCATAGGAGAGAAATTAACTAAAGAAGAGTGTTTTGGCCAGTGGCTTAGGCCCTTTTGGATGCCAAGATGGCGCCGACTCCTACGTTTTCGCGCCAAAATGTTATGACTTCAGTGGCACCAGATTGGCCAAGAACGGCGACGTTGTACAGGGAGCCAATGAGAAACGCCCCTGGCAAGTGTGATGTCACAAGTGGAGGTCCGGGCCGTGCGCCCCCGTGGCACCTGGAATTAGATACAACACGTCATCAAGGGCGGACGTGCGATAGGGAGGTCCTGTCAGTCTGACAGTATTCGCCCCTCTCCGGTGAATATACGCATCACCAATGGTCTGCAAGCATCCTGTGAGGTCTTCCTGAACTCCGTGAGGCGGACAGACGAAGAAATTGACGGGAAAAGAGCAACAAGTGCTCCAGTGACAGGTGCTTAGCAAGAATGAAGCCTGGGCAGTGACATCAGGGACGACTGTACAGTTTCACCAGTCGGGTGATGACGTAGTGGCTGGGCCAGTTCACCGTGAGGAAGAAGAAGAACAAACTAGCTGAGAATACAAACGACTGCAGCCGGGAGTAAGGACTGCAGACGTAGTTGTGAGGAGGAGACGACGGCCAGGAGACCGACTCCAACCCTTCAAGAGGTTGTGGAGGAGCACGGAGCCTGCAGAGAGAAGCAGTATGAAGATGACGCGCTTTTTGGGTGTTGGTTGAGGTACTGGGAAGAGCATCAGTGTGTGTGTGTGGAGGTGTTCCCTACAGGAAGTCGTGAGCCGGAACCAGGAGCTTCAATTCAACCCTCAACAGAGGACGAGTCCACATTATTTATGGTGAAAGTAGGTAATTCAGTTTTCCCTCCCATTCCCCTTTAGTTAGTGATTAGCCAGCTCACCAATGTCTATTATTCTAGTAAGACACAGTTGTGAAGGGAGATGCAATAGAGCTCTCACGAGGTATATATATGGTGTGTGATTGCTCCTGTGGCTTGATGAAGAGATTACTGTGACGAGGACATTTATATTTACCTGTTATTTATATTATGAGTTCGTGCCAGAGGTTATATATATAAATATACAATTTAATAGTGTAAGGCTGTATGCCTAGAGTTACCTTGTTATTATAAATATTGATAAAGTGAACTATATGTACTGGAGTTATTAAATAATATGTTCATATGTCTAGTGGTTAACTGTGATTATGCCAGTGTTGTGATATACTGTGAATACGAGGGAAGAATAGGCGCCTCACGCCAATAGTGTGAGTATAGTGAGGAGTGTGAGTGGGCGTGGCATCTCGTGAGTTGCCAAACGTTCGTTAACACTGTATGTGGAGCGTGGGAATGCACGTCAACTGGGAGTGTTGCCATTCCCGGAGTGTTCCAGAATTGTGAAGAGGCGGAGAGAAGGCTGCTTATTTATTCCTTTGCCATGTTGTTGCTGCAGAGTTATGATTCTTTGATCTTTTAAGTAAACTACAAAACCACCGCCGTGCTTGTGTCAACCCTCCATTACCTTGTTGGTATTGAGACTATCTAAGAGTGAGTGATTTAAACATATACTTACCTGTTACCAAATTGATTAGTATTCCCTGGGCCACTACTATATTACTACTATTCCACTGAGGTGTTACTGGACACGGTAAACACCAGTTGGCGACCTATAGTGAGTGGTAGAGCCCTCTGTTGGGGCGGGCACATGGTCAAGTGAAGTGATCGTGCTCTCACTCATCTTTAGGCTACGAGGCCAGCCGGAGACAGACTGAAAGACTCTCCTGGTGAACAGTGGCACCGTGAGGATCGAGTGCAGACCCGTGGAGGCTACAGTAAGTAACGCTTATCACTACTAATACTTGGTGGTGACTGGCTAGAGACGGCGAGAGACACCCCGATAGGTGACAGGTAAGCTTCTAACATGGATAAAAAAATTTCTGACTGACAGAAAAATGAGGGCAGTGATCAGAGGCAATGTATCGGACTGGAGAAATGTCACAAGTGGAGTACCACATGGTTCAGTTCTTGCACCAGTGATGTTTATTGTCTACATAAATGATCTACCAGATGGTATACAGAATTATATTAACATGTTTGCTGATGATGCTAAGATAATAGGAAGGATAAGAAACTTAGATGATTGTCATGCCCTTCAAGATGACCTGGACAAAATAAGTATGTGGAGCACCACTTGGCAAATGGAATTCAATGTTAATAAATGCCATGTTATGGAATGTAGAATAGGAGAACATAGACCCCACACGACCTATATATTATGTGAGAAATCTTTAAGGGGGGCGGTCCAATCCAGTTTCGCTCCAAAATGCAAAAATGAAAACTCGTTCGATTTCAATCAAACTTTTTTGACAAGTTCTATATGAAAAGTGTTTCATCTGGTCCAAGTTTCAGCATCGTAGCATAAATAGGAAGGGAGAAAAAAAATAATGAAGTAGTTGTGAAAATTATGCCAAAATGGTCAAAATCGATTATGAATCAAAAGTGTCAACTGAAATCATAGCTATGACTCTTTGCTATCACAATAGCATATATTAAACAAATATTATAATTAGTTTAATTGGAAAAAATTTTAGGAAAAAAAAAAAAAGTTTTTTTTTTTTTTTTTTTCAATTTTTTTTTTTCAAATTTTTTTTCGGACGATTTGCATCAAACTTACACACCTTACTGTACGTATACCTATCTGTAAGGATGCCAATTTTGGAGAAAATTGGTTGATGTCAACCTCAGCCACAGATTTTAGAACCTTAGACTTCATTAATTTCTGTTTTTTTTTCAATTGACACAAATGTTTACAAAACTGAATAATTTTTTATTCAATTTACATGAAACTTACACAGTATATGTGGAGGGCATGTCTCTACATGTGCAAGATTTCACTTTCTCTAAGTTCATTTATTGATTTTATAATAGCAATAAACATGCCATTTTTGCATAATTTTTTGGGTGGAACTTTGAACATTTGTATTAGGAAAACTAAAGATGTTTTGGAAATCCTAAATCACACAATCATTTATTATATGCTAATGTGTCAGAAAAGTGTCACAGAATAATTATATCTGAAACGTGTGTGAAGAAGTGTAGACTTGAAAATGTGTAAAAAACGTTGAAAAAAAAAAAAAAAATCTTTTTCTATTTACGCTGCAGTACTGAAACTTGGGACAATTTCAGCACTTTTCATATACAACTAGTCAAATAATATTGGTTGACATTGAACAAATTTTTCTACATAACTAGACCGGGCCCTTAAAGAATTCTGATAAAGAAAGAGATCTAGGGGTGGTTCTAGATAGAAAACTATCATCTGAGGACCACATAAAGAATATTGTGTGAGGAGCCTATGCCACGCTTTCTAACTTCAGAATTGCTTTTAAATACATGGATCGCGATATACTAAAGAAATTGTTCACGACTTTTGTTAGGCCAAAGCTAGATATGCAGAGGTTGTGTGGTGCCCATATCTTAAGAAGCACATCAACAAACTGGAAAAGGTGTAAAGACATGCTACTAAGTGGCTCCCAGAACTGAAAAGCAAGAGCTACGAGGAGAGGTTAGAGGCATTAATATGCCAAAACTAGAAGATAGAACAAAAGGAGGTGATATGATCACTACATACAAAACAGTAAACGGAATTGACAAAATCGACAGGGAAGATTTCCTGAGTCCTGGAACTTTAAGAACAAGAGGTCATATATTTAACTAGCTAAACACAGATGCCAAAGAAATATAAGAAAATTCACTTTTGCAAACAGAGTGGAAGACGGTTGGAACAAGTTAGGTGAGAAGGTGGTGGAGGCCAACACCGTCAGTAGTTTCAAGGCGTTATATGACAAAGAGTGCTGGGAAGGCAGGACACCACGAGCGTAGCTCTCATCTTGTAACTACACTTAGGTAATTACACTTAGGTAATTACATACAAAGACACACGCGTGCACACACACACACACACACACACACACACACACACACACACACACACACACACACACACACACTGAGTGTTTGTGACAAGACTGAGGAAAACAGAAGGGGCATATACAGAAAGCGACAAGGAAATCTGCGAGGTACTGAATTCAAGTTTCCATGGAGTGTTCACAACCGAGCCTGAGTAGCTCCCATTGTTAGAAGCGAATACCCTAGATGAAAGACTATCAGATATAGAGGTGACAGCAGAGGAGGTAATGGAATAGTTGACAACACTGGATGCAAATAAGCTGTTGGACCAGACAAAGTATCACCGTGGATACTAAAAGAGGCAGCGCAGGCTCTCAGCGTGCCACTGGCAATGATCTTTAATGAGTCACTTATGTCGGGAGAATTGCCCAGTTGCTGGAAGGAGGTAAATGTCGTACCGATCTTCAAGAAAGGTGATAGGGAGGAGGCACTTAACTACAGACCCTTATCACTGACAAGCATCCCCTGCAAAATACTTGAAAAAATAATTAGGCTAAGACTTGTTGAGCACCTGGAGAGCATTGGGTTTGTAAACAAGCACTAACATGGGTTCTGGACAGGGAAATCATGCCTAACAAACCTTTTAGAATTTTATGATAAAGTAACAGGATAAGGCAGGACAGAGAAGGCTGGGCAGACTGCATATTTCTTGACTGCCAAAAGACCTTTGATACAGTACCGCACATGAGACTGCTGTACAAACTTGAGAGGCAGGCAGGAGAAAGCGGAAAGGCCCTAGCATGGGCCTTTCCGCTTTCTGCTAGAGCTACCTAACAGGAAGGAGCCAGAGGGTAATGGTAAGGGGCGAGAAGTCGGAAGTCGGACTGGCGAACAGTAACAAGTGGAGTACCTCAAGGATCGGTGCTGGGCTCAATCCTCTTTCTAATTTACGTAAATGATATGTTTACAGAAGTGAAATCGTATATGTCAATGTTTGCAGATAACGCAAAATTAATGAGAAGAGTTGTGACAGACGAGGATTGTAGGATCCTCCAAGAGGACTTAAACAGGTTGCAGAGATGGTCAGGGAAATGGCTACTGGAGTTCAACACCAGTAAATGTAAAGTTATGGAAATGGGATCAGGTGATAGGAGACCAAAAAGACAGTACACAATGAAGGGGAACTGCCTACCTGTAACGATTCGAGAAAGAGACCTGGGAGTGGATGTGACACCTAATCTAACTCCTGAGGCAATATAAATAGGATAACGACAGCAGCGTACTCTACACTGGCGAAAATTAGAACTTCATTCAGAAACCTAAATGAGGAGACTTTTAGGGCGCTTTACACTGCCTACGTGAGACCCGCCTTAGAGTATGCGGCGCCATCATGGAGCCCCCACCTGAAGAATCACATAAGGAAACTGTAGAAGGTTCAGAGGTTTGCGACGAGGCTTGTCCCAGAGTTACGAGGGATGGGATATGAATAGCGTCTGAAGGAACTGAACCTTACGACACTACAGAAAAGAAGGGAGAGAGGAGATATGATAGGGACATATAAAATACTCAGGGGAATTGACAAAGTGGAAATAGATGAAATGTTCACACGTAATAATACCAGAACGAGGGGACATGGAAAGAAACTGGAAACTCAGATGAGTCACATGTTAGGAAGTTTTCTTTTAACATGAGAGTAGTGGAAAAATGGAATGCACTTGGGGAACAGGTTGTTGAAGCAAACTCTATTCATAATTTTAAAATTAGGTATGATAGGAAAATGGGACAGGAGTCATTGCTGTAAACAACCGATGGCTGGAAAGGCAGAATCCAAGAGTCAATGCTCGAACCTACAAGCACAAATAGGTGAGTACACACACTCACACACACACACACACACACACACACACACACACACACACACACACACACACACCCACACACACACACACACCACACACACACACACACACACACACACACCACACACACACACACACACACACCACACACGCAACACACACCACACACAAACCACACACACACACACACACACACACACACACACACACACACACACACACACACACACACCACACACACACACACACACACACACACACACACACACACACACACACACACACACACCTTTTTGAGAACTTTTTCAGTGTCAGAGTAGTTAACGGATGGAATGCATTAGGCATTGATGTGGTGGAGGCTGACTCCATACACAGTTTCAAATGTAGATATGATAGAACCCAGTAGGCTCAGGAATCTGTACACCAGTTGATTGGCAGTTGAGAGGCGGGACCAAAGAGCCAAATCTCAACCCCTGCAAGCACAAATAGGTGAGTACACCACACACACACACACACACAGCAGGTACGCTGGCGAGGACGGGCGAGGACTGGTACACAGAGAATGACAAAGGTGTGTGAAGAACTCAACAAAGGTTCCAGGAGGTCTTTACAATAGAACAGGGAGATATACGGCGCTGGGAGAGGGGCAGCAAACCAGGTGACCTTGGATAGGTTCGAAATTACAAGAGATGAGGTCAAAAAGCACCTGGATGTGAGAATGTGAGCACCTGGATGTGAGAAAAGCTGTTGGGCCGGATGGAATCTCGCCATGGGTATTGAAAGAGTTTGCAGGAGCACTTTGCTTACCACTCTCCATAGTGTATAGTAAGTCACTGGAAACGGGGGACCTACCAGAAATATGGAAGACTGCTAATGTAGTACCAATATACAAAAAGGGTGACAGACAAGAGGCACTGAACTACAGGTCAGTGTCCTTAACTTGTATACCATGCAAGGTGATGGAGAAGATTGTGAGAAAACCTAGTAACACATCTGGAGAGAAGACTTCGTGACAACCCATCAACATGGGTTCAGGGAGGGTAAATCTTGCCTTACAGGCTTGATAGAATTCTACGATCAGGTGACAAGAATTAGCAAGAAAGAGAAGGGTGGGCGGACTGCATTTTTTTGGACTGTCGGAAAAGCCTTTGAC
>WNGS01057594.1:0-13078 GCA_020271785.1 Procambarus virginalis
ATCATCCCCCACAGGAAGTGGTGGAAAATCCTCCTCACTGAAGAGATTCACTGGTGCAACGGCAGGCGCAGAACAGGCAGCAGCCTGATGGCCCAAAAGACCACAACGATAACACGTCCGCGGCTGGCGGGCGTAAAACACCTGAACGTTGTACCCCATAAGGCGCACAGAGGACGGAATATCCGCCCGGAGTCTCATGCCCAGGGTGCGAATGTTAGTCCTCACACCCTTAAGAAGACTGGAGGACACCACGTTCACCCTCACACTAACTACTGCTCCAAACCGGCCGAAATACCGCCGTAGCAAACCTTCTGCAAACTCCAAGGGAGCCCCATGCACACTGACGTAAGTAAGTGCACCACTTCTATCAGATAGGGTCACAGTACCCGCACCATCTGGCAGGGTTAATGTCCGCCCCTCGTATCGGCGGAGAAATCGCGATACGCCACCGCCTCTGTGAATTTCGCTATCGCCCTACGGGCCGTTACCAACTCGACTCCATAAATCACAAACACAGGGACAGAGAGCATCTCACAAGCCAACGCAATCTCCGGGTAACCGGCCCGCACAGAGAACTCTAGTCCCACAGACTGAGCCCGGACGACAGGGGTAAAGGGACCCCCATCGTATTCAGGTGGGTAACTAGTGGAGGGAATACCCTGATAAGGTGGTTGTTGACCCTGTTGTTGATAGTGTGAGTGTTGTGACTCGTTCTGTTCTTGTAGTAACTGTAGCAGCATCTGTACTACCTGTGGTTGTTGTTGTGCAACCTGGTGTACTTGTTGTAGTGACGCCTGTTGTACCTGGTGTTGTTGTGCAACCTGTTGTACTTGTTGTTGTGATGCTTGTTGTACCTGATGTTGTACAACTGTTGTACTTGTTGTTGTGATGCTTGTTGTACCTGATGTTGTGCAACCTGTTGTACTTGTTGTTGTGACGCTTGTTGTACCTGGTGTTGTGCAACCTGTTGTACTTGTTGTTGTGACGCTTGTTGTACCTGGTGTTGTGCAACCTGTTGTACTTGTTATTGTGATGCTTGTTGTACCTGGTGTTGTGCAACCTGTTGTACTTGTTGTACCTGATGTTGTGCACCTGGTGTACTTGTTGTTGTGATGCTTGTTGTACCTGGTGTTGTGCAACCTGTTGTACTTGTTGTACCTGATGTTGTGCAACCTGGTGTACTTGTTGTTGTGATGTTTGTTGTACCTGGTGTTGTGCAACTTGTTGTACTTGTTGTACCTGCTGTTGTGCAACCTCGTGTACTTGTTGTTGTGATGCTTGTTGTACCTGGTGTTGTGCAACCTGTTGTACTTGTTGTACCTGCTGTTGTACAACCTGGTGTACTTGTTGTACCTGCTGTTGTGCAACCTGTTGTACTTGTTGTACCTGCTGTTGTACAACCTGTTGTCCTTGTTGTACCTGATGTTGTACAACCTGGTGTACTTTGTTGTGATCCCTTTTGCCCCTGAAGGAACTGTAGTAGCATCTGTAGGGCTTGTGGGTGTTGTTGTGAAGCCTACGGTACGTGTTCATGGTGAAGCCTGTGGTACCTGTGTTTGTGGTGAAGCCTGTGGTACCTGTGCTTGTGGTTGTGCCCCATTGGGCCCCTGTAGCAACTGTAGTAGCATCTGTATAGTGTCTGTTGTTGTGGGTCCGGTTGTCCCTGCGGTAGTTGTTCAGATTGTGGGGGTGGTGTGTGTACGTTCGTAAGCCCAGGAATCGTCAAGCCTTGAGAACCCGCAATGGCATCGTGGAGTTCCACCTGCGCTGTCGATGAGTGAGGACGTGTCGATTGACCGCTCCGGCAGTTTGGGGTAGTTGTCGTTTTCGCCGGCAGGGGGTGTGGGGGTGTCTACCCTCCCTGCTGTTCCTGGTGGTGGGGACGTGGCGTGTTTTGCGATGGGTGGCCCTCTTCCCGCTGTCGTGCGGTTAAACTCCATCGGATTGGAGTTTACTGGCCGTGCTGGTTACCCGCTGGTGGACGTGGTGTTGAATGACATGCTTCGCGTCCCGATTCGGGACGTTTATGGTGTTGAGATGGTGTCTGCTCACCGTGTCATCATCAAGTTTGTGGGTGAGGCGGTGTACCGTGCTTTTCTTCGGAGGTACGAGGGCCGTACCTTGCAACTGCAGGACGGCTCCGGGTCTGTGACAGTTTCGGACCGTAGTGGCGCTGTGACGTACGTCAGTGTTCATGGCGCCCCCATGGAGTTTCCTGAGACCCTTCTCCGGCGTTTCTTCCAGAGGTACGGCTCCGTTATCAGTGTACGGATGAACTCACTTTCGTCTGGCATGTATTCGGGAGTAAAGACCAACATTCGGACCCTCGGGATGCGACTGAAGTCGGACATTCCGTCCTCTGTCCGGCTGTTGGGATACTACGTGCGGGTGTTTTATGCCCGACAACCCCGTACTTGCTTCCGGTGTGGTTTGTTGGGGCATCAGGCTGCCGGGTGTACTGCTGATCCGGTCGCTCCCGTGAACTTGTTCCGTGAAGAGGATTTCCCGCCGCTCCCTCTGGAGGAGGAATCCGGGGGTGAGGAGGTGAGCGTACCGTTCGCTGCTGAGGCTTCCCCAGCGTCACCTGAAGTTCCCCTGGTTGTCGCAGACCCTCCTCCGGGTGTTGCGATGCCGTGGGATGTTCCTCCTGACCATGTCTCTGGCCCTGCAGCTCCCGTGAACCTTCCTGGTACTCCCTGTGTGGCGTCGCCGTCTGCTCCCTCGTCTTCGGCTGCTGACCCTGGCCCTGCATCCGCACCTCGGGTCCCTACTGTGCTGGGTGCTGGGGTGGCTGCGGAGCCTCCTGTTGTGTGTGGTCCGGTTCCTCCTGTGGTAGAGGCTGCTGCCGTTCTGCATCGGGCGTCGGTTCGTCCGGCTTGTGGTGCCGGTACTTCTGGATCTGCTTCCGGCTCTGACGATCTCCGGCCGGAGCCCAAACGTTCCAGGCGTTCGTCTACTGCCTGGGCTGATGTTGAGGAATTCGGTGACTGTGGGTCTTCTGGTGTTGACGGCGTGGCTCCAGATGGGTCGTTGTCTCCACGGTTGGTGGTGGCGGAGGTACATGTGCCTGCTGGGGCTGGTGCCTGTGTCTCGGGTGTGCCTCCTGTTCCTTCCCCGCCCGGGGGCTCTCCGCAGTGGGGTGTGGTGGCTTCCGGTGCCGGGGGTGGTGCGGATGCTGGTGCTGGGCGTGGCCTGGTGATGACCTTGAGAAAGGATGTGTGCCGCCGAGGTTCCCTGCAGTCGTCTGGTGGTGAGCCCGTGGCCGCTGTTGCCCCTGTGGTAGTGCCCTCTGTTGAGCCCTCTGTGTGTGCAACGGCGTGGCAGTCTCAGCGACCCTCGTCTGCTTCTCCAGTGTCGTCTGCTTCCTCGAAGGGCGTGGTTGGCGCTCCCCGGCCTCGTTATGCGAAGTGCGTCAGTGAACTCGTGCGTTGGCCGATGCCGCCCGATATAGTTGTTCCTGAGTTTATGATACCCCAGCGGACGAGGGGGGTCAAAAACCCTACCGACCATGAAGATCTAGTCTGGGAAGCTTACAAGGCGAAATATCCTTATGTTTCCTTCCCGGAGAAGTACATTTCCACCGATGTTCCTCGCGAATGATTTCTGTATATTCTGTGTTTCCTGTTGTGTGCATGGTTGTGGGGTGCGGGTGGGGTGTGTGTGTGGGTGGGTGGGTTGGGTTTTATTTCCCGGTTCCTGCGTGCTCCGGTGTGTGTTCTGTTTTTTTTTGTATGGCTGGTGGATGTCGCGTGCGCTTGTTTATGCAATATTGTGTGCCCTTCAGGCTGTTGGCGAGTGTTTTTTGTTCGGTTTTGCCATTTTGTTTTGCCTTCCGTTTGTTATGGCGTGCTTTACCTGTTGTACGTGTTTGTTATTTATGTTTTGTTGGGTATGTATTGTGATTGTACTGTTATGTTCCCTGTTATGCCTTTGTTGTCTGTTTTGTTTTATGTAGGTTTTGTTTTGTGATGTTACTGTGATTGCTTGTTTGCCAATGTATTATGCTTTGTGCCTTCTTGTATGCTGTCTTTTTTTATGCATTTATCGTATTGTGGTTTGTTGTGATGTGCTGTCGGCCCTTCTGGCCGGTGGTCTATTGTTCTATTTGTTCTGTTCTGTATTCTGTGTTGTTTTTATTGTAATTTAAATTGCATGCTTTGCATGTATAAATACAAATAAAAAAAATAAAAAAAAACTGGGCCCCTGTAGTAGCTGTAGTAGCATCTGTATAGTGTCTGTTGTTGTGGGTCCGGTTGTCCCTGCGGTAGTTGTTCAGATTGTGGGGGTGGTGTGTGTACGTTCGTAAGCCCAGGAATCGTCAAGCCTTGAGAACCCGCAATGGCATCGTCCCCGGAAACTCCTTGTTCAACTGGAGTGGATGTTCTATTGGTGGGGTCCAGAACCCCATCACTCCCTATTGCCCCACCAATCATCGTGATGTTAGCTGCGCTAGAGCCCTCCAACGAAATCCTGCTTTCGTCCAGGGCTGCCGCCCCTTGGGCACCCGGATCCGTTACTTCCCCCGTGGGGTTCGCTTGTCCCACCGTGGGATCTGCTTGTCCCCCAGTGGGGTCCGCTTGGGTTCCCTCCTTAAGGGCTAACGTCTGTACCACCCCCACCAGGTGAGGGTCTGTCGATGGCGCCCCGCCCCCCGGTAGCCTCGTCGTCCACCATACCTTTACTCATGAGCTTCATGTACTTATGAGTCGCACTGGCGCCACCAGAGGGTGCAGACGTCGAGCTCTGGCCGTCAGTGGTCGTCTGCCGTTGCTGAGTGACGGTTGCTGTGGTGGGGTGTGGGGCTCCCGCTGGTCGGGGCCCCGCCTGCCAGTATGGACGGGGCTGATACTAGCCGTATTCGCAGAATAGACACTGTGCAGCTGGATTTTTCTACTGATGTGGACTGGCCCGTTGTACAAGTTGCCCTCCTCGACGTCCTCCATGTTGACGTCCCCGAGCTCCTGGGCCTAGAGAAGTTGTCGCCCACCCGTGTTGCGGTGTCATTCGCCACGTCACATGTTTACCGGGAGTTTGTGGCTCGCTGGAATGGCCGCACGCTTCCTCTTCCGGCTTCGGCTGTGTCTGTGGAGATCTTGGATCCATGGGGGCCCTTGACGTTTGTGAGTATTCACGGTGTGCCGGTGACTTTCCCCGAGGCGGCCCTCATGGCCTTGTTTCAGCGGTTTGGGTCGGTGGTGAAGCATCGGTTCAACACTTTGAGTGCGAGCTGATTGAAGGGGGTCCGGCTGGGTTCACGCACGCTTGTCATGCGGCTCACAGGCCCTATACCATCCAGGGTCTCGTATCGTGGACTGTCTCTGAGGACTTTCTATCAGGGGCAGACCCATACGTGTTTCCGGTGTGGTGCTGAGGGCCACGTTGTGGCCGGCTGTGACGCTCCTCGTACTGAAGCCCCATCAGTTTTCCTAGAGGATGATTTTCCTCAGTTATCTGTGCGTGTGGACTCCCCGGCGGATTCTCGCTCTGTGCAAGTGACTGGTGTGGATCCCGCGGCGGTTCCGGATGTCGTTACGTCTGGACCGGATGTGTCTGCCCCGCTGGTGAGTTCGGGGGACCTGGGGGCGCCTGTTTCGGACCTTCATCGTTCGGTGTCTGTGGAGGTGCATCCGCCTCCGATGGCCTCGGGGGCTGCTATGAGGGTCGTGCCTGAGTCTCCTGCTGGAGGCCATGTGCCTCCCGGGGCTGACGGTGCGGTGAAGGGTGTATCTCCACCCGCGTCCTCTGCCTTGTCGCCTCTGGGAGTTTCCTCGTTGAAGAGTACCTCTTCTATTCTGCATGTTCCGTCGCCCTCCCTGGATACCTCCCGTGTGCTGACGCTTCCCTTGTTGAGGATGCCCTTCTGCGCAGTAGTGCGCTCCCGGATGTGGGGCGCCCTGCCGCTGGCCCTTCTTGGATGCCTCCTGTAGGGGGCGATAGTTCTGATGACCTCCGACCTGTTCCGAAGCGTTCCCGGATTGTGTCGCCCCCTCGTGCGTGGGCGGATGAGTGTGCTGACATGGATGAGGATGCAGTGGCGGGCTCTGCATTGCCTCCTGTGTTAAGCCCTTCGCCTTCTGCTGTTGGCTCCCCTCCGTGGGAGGTTACCCCTAGTGACCGAGACCTCGTCGTGATATTGAAGAAGGATGGGCGTCGGAGGGCCTCTGCTCCTGTTCATGGGAGTGGGGGCCCCGGTGCGTCTGCAGATCCCCCCTGTGCGCAGCCCTGTGAGCCGCCTCGTGCGGTTTCCGGTGCGTTTCCCGATGCTCGGCCCCCTGGGGAGGTGCCCCTCCCTCTCTTATCGCCCGCCGAGGTAGTGTTGGAGGAGTCGAATTCCTTGTCGGTCAGTTATGATGTCCGGGTGCGTCCTATCCTGTGTGACCCTTCTACCATTTGGGTTCCTCGGGTGAAGAATTTTTTTAGCGGGGTGCCGGATTTCATGATTTGGCCGTGTGACTCTCCTGGGAGCCGGTATCTGATGCTCAGATGGCGGTATGGGAGGCTTATTGCCTGCGCTTTCCGGTGCAGGAGTACCCTGATAAACATGTGTAGTCATTGAGGATGGGAGTGCTTCTGTACTTCTGTCTTTATGTCTGGCTGTGTTTGTGCCTGCGTTTGTGTGTGCGTAGGTGTTTATTCCTGGCTCCTGCGTGTGCCTGTTAGGTGCTGTTTTGTTACTGTGTTTTTTTCATGTTTCTTATTGTGTTTTTGCCTATGTGCTTGGGGTTTACATGGCCACATGTTTTATGTCCTAATATGTGCCTGTGTTTGGGTGGTAAGGCTGGTTGTGGTTGTTAGTTTTTTTTTTTTTGGGTGTGGCTGTTTTTGCATGTTATTTGTGATTTATTTCTTGACTTTTTTTGTTTTCCTTTTGTTATGTATCCAGTGCCCGTTTCGGGGTTTCCTGTTTTGTATCATGATTCCTTCACTTTTGGGTTTATGTATGTTTGGTCTGTTATTCATGTGTTCATGGTGTATTCCCTTGCTATGTTTTCCCTGTATGTTTCCCCTGAATGTCTTCATGTATTGTTATTGTGCGTTTTTCTGTTTTGTACTTGGGATCTTTTATAAATAAAAAAAAAATGTACTTATTACACGACATATTCTCACTAATCCCCGCAACACGACCCTACTTGGGGAAACAGGCAAAGTTCTGATCCCGACAAGCGATTGGGGTGAAATTTTAACACAACGCCGATCTCAACAACTAATCACTCGCTCAATAATCTCTGAGGGTATCCCCTAATCTTTTACGTTAAACCTCTTGAGCATCTAGACCGGAACTACCCTTCATTTACGTCATCAACCGCGTTCCACAGCTCCAGTGAAAACCATAAATCACCTACGCCTGTTGACAGGTGATGACAGATGCCGGCGGCCGAATCTCGCTAAGGTCCCTCGATTGTTTCAAACGTGGGATGGACATGCATATGAGTGGGAGTGGGTGGTTATAAATAGGAGCTGCCTTGTATGGGCCAATAGGCCTTCTGCAGTTACCTTGTTCTTATGTTCTTATGTTCGTAAAATTAATACGCAGACAGATAGAATACACGACGGCATCGACTACCATTTATCACTTGTGAAACAAAACACTGTATACGATGTTGAATAAAAATACATGTGCAATTATAAACTACATAAAAAGGTTATGCTAATTATTAAATGACCGAAATACTAGAATGAACTTGATAGAATGGGATTATTTTACCGCAATTGAAAAGAATTGAAGTGAGAATTTCTTGTCTCTAAATACGAGTTCGATATAAATCTTAAAAAAAAGAATAATTACCGAATTCTTGAAGAAAATATACTGAAATTATACAATTAATATTTTCGTGAAGGAACTACACAGAATTTATTGTAAATAATTTAGTTTCATCACTGTTTTATTTATCAAAAATAATCTTAAGTCTTGTTGACCAGCGCACAATTAACGCGCAATACAACGGCTTGGACATGGATGTTAAATAACAATTCAGTTAAATAACTGAATTGCTTAACTATTTCTTTTGTAATTCTTAAGCACACTAGGATAGAAGACGTTACTAGTAATTTAATACTGGCGCGATGTTTAACGCGTGACGCTAACAACGGAGCACGGAAATAATTATAAGTATTTATTACTTAAACAAAATTAATGTTAAATTACTTATTTACGTTAATTAATGAACTCGATGTTTACATAGTATATACACTTGTTTACCGAACGCTTTGTAGATAGGAGAATTAACACTGATAGCCGCGACGCCTCACAGCTACAGACAGTCGTGCTGAATCTTAATTAAAAATTAGTAATTATTCTCCCAAAATTATAAATTAAATACTGGAGCGTAGTTGACTCGTTACTTTAACCGAATATAACACTCACTAAACACTTGGACACTTTGTAGAGCGCAAACAATTACAGACCGCTGCCTTACCAGGCGCTGAGTAAAACCGCTAGAAAAGAATTCAGAGTCTCAACGCTAATTCGCTTACATGACCAAAAAATCGACTTTTGGTCTGTCAAAGTTCTAACTCGATCACTTTGATCGCACATTTGCGTTAACACTGACTACCCGTTGAACGTAGGGCTAGACACAAAACTAGAATTTATTCCAAAAATGAGATTTCCCAATCGACTTCGACGCATTTTCAACACAAAAAATTTCCACGATTTTCACTGAGTCTTCCACTGACTCCACTTTAATGCACTGCACATGAAAACAGTCAAACCACTCACCTTCGTAATTCTCTCTGAGAATTAATACTGCAGAACACAAAACAAAAACTCCAGACTTCCTTAATATTATTATGTAAAAAAATACTTAGAAAATAATAACACCTGTATACAAGAATTACTTAAATAAAGGGGAACACTAACTAACGAGGGGATACTTAACTTGAAAGGGAACTTAATTTAGTACTTAAGGAAAACTCGATTTAACTTATAACCGTCCTGTCCCGGCCCGCCCTGTCGCTTTTCCAAGCTTAGGTAACCGCATCTACCTAGAATCTAACAGTACAAAATAATCCCTGCCTTCGCGGTCAACGGTTAGACTAGATAACGAACAGCCAACGGATCTACTGTCCGACACCACCGTAATTCCGTTGCTAGAGAATCTACTAGGCCATCCCTCAGTGAGCTCTTGGTACCTTCATGGTTTTACCGTAAAAATCTAGCGATTGGGTCGCCTAACACGCCCTCGGGGATAATAATTAGCGTTCTAATACTTCCCCGCCCCGACAATTCGAAACCTAGAATTGTTGCTGCGAAAACCACCCCGCAGCACCCTTGTCCGTAGTGGCAGAGAGTCGAGTAAATAGTACCCTTTCCAACTACCCAAGGCGGCCTCCATTCTTAACTGCTTGCTTAGTGCATACACTTAACTGCCTATACTTAAACTTACCAGCCCTTCACGACACTAGAATCGCCAACTCTATGCAAATCGCACCACATAGGATTACCGTCGACCTCTAGCTCGTTGTACCTGGCTGAACTCTCACCACACAGCATAACCGAACGGACAGACGCGTGAGGCTTCAATAGTCGTCAAGAAATTATTGAAAACACCTCTGCCACCATTGTAATAACTAAGATAGCTACCCTTGATATAATAACTCTTTTCTTACTTCTCTCTACTCTTTCCCTTCATCCAATACCCCCAGCTTAACACTCTTATTGTCCAGTATGACCCCTCCCCCTCATTGAACTGCCACGAATATAAACTAAATATTAAATGAGGACACAACAAGAATAGGAGTTATTAATTTATAACTAATAATTAAAATCATTAAAACACTGCCACCATCTTCCCAACCATAAATGAATGGATACCTTGAGGATACCTTGAGGTGCTTCCGGGGCTTATCGTCCCCGCGGCCCGGTCATCGACCAGGCCTCCTGGTTGCTGGACTGATCAACCAGGCTGTTGGACACGGCTGCTCGCAGCCTGACGTATGAGTCACAGCCTGGTTGATCAGGTATCCTTTGGAGGTGCTTATCCAGTTCTCTCTTGAACACTGTGAGGGGTTTGCCAGTTATGTCCCTTATGTGTAGTGGAAGCGTGTTGAACAGTCTCGGGCCTCTGATGTTGATAGAGTTCTCTCTCAGAGTACCAGTTGCACCTCTGCTTTTCGACGGGGGTATTCTGCACATCCTGCCATGTCTTCTGGTCTCATGTGATGTTATTTCTGTGTGCAGGTTTGGGACCAGCCCCTCTAATATTTTCCACGTGTAAATTATTATGTATCTCTCCCGCCTGCGCTCAAGGGAATACAGATTTAGGCTCTTAAGTCGGTCCCAATAGTTTAGATGTTTTACCGAGTGGATTCTAGCAGTAAAGGACCTCTGCACGCTCTCCAGGTCAGCAATTTCACCAGCAGTGAAAGGGGCTGTCATTGTGCAGCAGTACTCCACTCTAGAGAGCACAAGCGTTTTGAAAAGTGTCATCATCGGTATAGCATCTCTAGTGTGAAAAGTTCTTGTTATCCAACCTGTCATTTTTCTTGCAGTTGTGACGGCTACTTTATTGTGTTCTTTAAAGGTAAGGTCTTCCGACATGAGTACACCCAGATCCTTTACATTGCCTTTTCGTTCTATGTTATGATTTGCCTGAGTTTTGTACGTGGTTTCCGTTTTTATATTTTCATTTTTTCCATAGCGCATGAGCTGGAACTTGTCTTCGTTAAACACCATATTATTTTCTGTAGCCCATAGAAAGACCTGATCTACATCTGACTGGAGGTTCGCCATGTCCTCTATGTTGCCTACTCTCATGAAGATCCTAGTGTCATCTGCAAAGGATGATACAGTGCTATAGGTTGTGCTCTTGTCTATGTCCGATATGAGGATGAGAAAAAGTACTGGAGCAAGCACAGTACCCTGGGGGACTGAGCTCTTAACGGTTGACGGGTTGGATTTTATTTTGTTGACTATTACACATTGGGTTCTGTTGGTCAGGAAATTGTAGATCCATCTGCCTACTTTTCCGGCAATTCCTTTTGAGCGCATTTTATGGGCAATAACACCATGGTCACATTTATCAAAAGCTTTTGCGAAATCTGTGTAAATTACATCAGCGTTTTGTTTGTCTTCCATAGCATCTAATGCCATATCATAGTGGTCCAGCAACTGTGACAGGCAAGAGCGCCCTGTTCTGAAACCATGTTGTCCGGGGTTATGGAGATGCTGTGATTCCATGTATTTTGTGATCTTACTTCTTAGCACTCTCTCAAAATTTTTTATGATGTGCGATGTTAGTGCTATTGGTCTGTAATTTTTTGCCTCTGCCTTATTTCCTCCTTTATGAAGTGGTGCTATCTCTGCTGTTTTTAGTATATCAGGAATAACGCCAGTATCTAGGCATTGTCTCCACAGAATGTGAAGGGCCTGCGATAGTGGTTTTTTACAGTTCTTGATGAATATGGAGTTCCAAGAATCCGGGCCTGGTGCGGAGTGCATAGGCATACTGTTTATGGCTTCTTCAAAATCCAGTGGGGATAGGGTGACGTCTGATATATGATTTGATGTTGGTATCATATCCATGAAAAATTAATTTGGGTTATCGATCTTTAGTGCGTTTAATGGCTCGCTGAAGACAGAGTCGTATTGCTTCCTCAGTAGCTCGCTCATTTCTTTGTTGTCATCAGTGAAAGTTCCATCTTCCTTTCGCAGGGGCCCGATACTAGATGTGGTTTTTGATCTTGATTTTGCATAGGAGAAAAAATATTTCGGGTTTCTCTCTATTTCACTGATGGCCTTTTGCTCTCTTTCCCTCTCCTGCGTTTTGTATGATTCTTGTAGCTTGAGTTCAATTTTTCCTATTTCGCTACCTAACCTTCTTCGCCGTTCCTGAGATAGGGTGCGACTCTCAAGTTGTACCGCGATTCGTTTTCTTCGCCTATATAGGGAACGACGTTCTCGTTCCAATCTGCATCTCTTCCTCTTTTTTCTTAGGGGGATGCGGTTTGTACATATTTCTAGTGCTACTGAGCTTATTTTTTCCAGGCACTGGTTCAGGTTCGCATTTCCTAGCTGTTCTTCCCAGTTTATTTCTGTGAAGTCCTGGTTTATTTGCTCCCAGTTTATCTGTTTATTATTGAAGTTGAATTTGCTGAAATCTCCTCCACCGGGAATCTGGACTGGTTTTGAAGGTCTATTCCCCATGGTTGTCATAACTTCAATTAAGTTGTGATCTGAGTAACAGGTATTTGTAATCATTATGTTCCTGATCAATTCATCATTATTAGTGAAAATGAGGTCCAGCGTGTTCTCCTTCCTGGTTGGTTCTACTATTTGCTGGTTTAAGGCAAACCTGTCGCACATCCGTAGCAGGTCATTTGCATGTGCCTGTTCATTAAGGCTACTTCCTGGTATTCTTTCTGATATTACTGTATTAGCCAGGTGCTTCCATTTCAGGTGCCGTAGGTTGAAGTCCCAAGCAGGATGATGTTCGGAGCTGGATTTGTGAGGTTTTCCAAGCAGTGTTCTACTTTCATTAGTTGGTCTTTAAACTGCTGAGGGTTTGCCTCCGGTGACTTATATACAAGGACAATAACTACATTTATAATCTCTATTTTGATTATCAGCACTTCCACCATATCATTTGAGGTGTTTAGCAGCTCAGTACAGATGAGTGTGTCTTTGATGTATAGGCTGACCCCACCCTGAAGCCGGTGTTTCCTATCACATCTGAAAAGATTGTACTCTGAGATCCATATTTCACCATCATGGTAGTCCTTTGTGTGGGTTTCTGTTAGGGCTGCAAACACTGCATTTGCCTCATGAAGGAGACCATCTATAAAGTGAACTTTGTTGGATTTGCGTGTTTTTATACCTTGAATGTTGGCAAATATAAATGATGTTATCGTGGTAGTGGAAGTGCTGGATGCCTTACTTGGTGTTAATATCTGAGGCTCGGTAAGGGGGCCACTGTGTTTGCGTCCAGGGTGTGTTGTTTTCGAAGTGATTCGTCCAGTTTCGGTAGTGGGGCGAGTGTTGTGTGGTGTAGTACCTGTGTGTTTGTTGGTAATGTGTATTCCAGACTTGTGGGTATCTCCCTTCCCCTCTGTAATCCTGTGGTGGTCCATCTGACTGTTC